>CAOKZL010004119.1:0-46160 GCA_948472985.1 Iguana delicatissima
CCGTTTGGCAGTCCAAGCATTCTAGTGAGAGGTCCGAGTGTTTCGAGCAGTCCGAGCAGTCCTCGGAACTGGGGATTTTTATAGGGGAAGGAATGTCCATGGCCTAGTCTGGTCTTGGGCGAAAACAATGAGTTTTGGGCTGGAGACGATGTCTCTGAAAGGTCAGAAAGGTCAGAATTTACATGATTGAGTTATGGTCCGAATTGACAATAGTATGGCCGGTATGTAGATGCGGCTGGCTGGGCAGTTAAGCACTTAGCTCGCCAGGGTACCCTTTTGGGGCAGAAGTCTCTTTGTTTGGATAATGAAAGTGATTGTTTCAGGAGGTCCCCTAAAGCAGATCTGGCAGTTTCTGGCTTGCTTTGGTGTAAACACAGGTGACTCAGCATATAATAGCCATGCCTAGCTTTGTGCTTGTTCGGTGGCCTCACAAACACTTGGTTGGTGGCAGAGCAGGGCCGAATTACGATATCAAAACGATATCTAAAGGTTACCAAAGGCCAGGCCAGTTCACGGTGATAACAATTTCATATGTGGTGGTCATGTCCTAGAGCACAAAAATATTGGAAAGAAATATATAAGAAAATAAGTTCAATTTTGAAGATTCAATTTGGGATGACACCCGAATTTTACTTGTTAAATATGACACATACATTAGAGGGAACGCCAGCTAAGAGACATTGAAGAATTATATTGTACATGGTGATGACGGCCCGTATTGAATATGCACGACTTTGGAAAAATGAAACTACACCCACAATGGAACAGTGGTGGACAGCTTTTATGGAAAACAGAAATGTGGACATATTTACACAAAGGTTGAAAGGGAAATCAGATGAGGATATTAACAAAGAGTGGAAGATTGTAACAGATTTGGGTTGAGGGTTGACAGAGGGTAATACATTTGTCATGATAACAATTATTATGCAGTTAACAGTTAAGGAAATATCATGTAACAAGTAAAGTAGAGATATATAGCAGGAACTAACAAATCATAGATTATTAACATTTTATTGCGATACGTGGTATAACAAATAGAGGGAATATCAATAATTGTAATCCAGAAAGGAAAGGAAGAAGGAATAACATTACATGTAAACATTCTCAAAGATTATTGCGAGTGGTTCTGAAAGGACTTCTGCTAGTTCTTTTAATATCCTTGGTCCTGGACACTTGAATTCTTTTGGCGCACTACTTCTCTGCCTATTCTATGCTGCATTTCACATTCTTCTCTACCTGATCCTCATTTCCCAGTTTGAGTACTTCCATCCTTTTGGGAGAAAACTGAGGAAAAGATGTTGAGTAGTTCCACCTTTTCTTCTTCCCCTGTTAGTAATTGGCCATCTTCTCCATACAGTGACCTTACCATTTCCTTGGTTTTCCTTTTGCTGCAGACATATCTAAATTAGCCCTTTTTATTGTTTTTAATCTCTCTGGCAAGCCTCAGTTCATTCTGTGCTTTAGCTTTTCTGACTTTCTCCCTACATCTCCTGGCTATTTGCTCGAGTTCCTCTTGGGTGGCTTCACCATTCTGGCATTTTCTGTACATGCTTCTTTTAACACTTAGCTCAGCTGAGAGTTCTTTCATCAAGCATTCTGGTTTCCTCAGACACCTGCCATTTTTCCTCCTTATTGCCACAGTTTTAAATTGTGCCTTCAGTATCTCACTTTTAAGAAACTCCCATCTGTCATGAACTGCTTTTTCTTTCAGTATTCTTGACCATGGAATTTCTTCCAGGAACTCCCTAAGTTTACAGAAATCAGCTTTTTAAAAGTCTGGCTATGTGGTTAACCGGATGGCAGGGGGTCTTGACAACAGAGCCTCCTTGGCAACTGAGAGTGTTTACACTGATTTCCTGGTTAAGTGGAACCTTGGATAGCCCAGGAGAGGGGCTGGTGGAAAGAGGAAAATAACAGATTTTCACTGTCTGGTGGGTGTTTGAAGAAGAGTGTGATTTCGTGGTGTGTTTGGAGAGGCTGGAGATTTGAAGAGCTCTGTGGGAGAGAGAACTGGGAAACTGGGTATATGAGAGGCTTGGATGCATCCTTCTCACTTGGCATTGATGAGCAGTGGTTTTCCCCCGCGCGTTTCACAGGCTACACTTAGCTTCTCCCTCCCAATGAATGAAAAATTCAAATAGAGCACAGTCACTGCCCCTAAGGATTCCACCACCTCACTCTAATCAACAAGGTCATTCCTGTTGGTCAGGATCAGATCTAAAATAATTGATCCCCTTGTTGTCTCTCCCACCTTCTGCACCATGAAATTGTCAACCAGAAAAGTGAGGAGCTTTTTGGACTTTGTGGTCTTGGCAGAGTTTGAATAGTTGAAATTTCCCATTACTACAGCATCTCTCCTTTTTGAATGCATGGTCATCTGCTCCAGAAAGCATCTTCCACGTCCTCAGGCTGACTTGGCTGTTTGTAGTAAATCCCACAATAACATACCTATTGTTTCTTGCTCCCTTTGTTACTCTGTGACTTGGGGGTCCTGGGAGGGGTGCCCAAATAACCAAACCAAACCAAACAAAGATGGGGAAATTAGCTGGAGCACTCTCTTGGCTAACGAGAGGCAGGGTAACTTAGTGGGGATCTTTTACCCAATGTATACAGCGTCAGGTCAGTGAGCAGTCAGACAGTTGCAATAACAACAATATTTATTAAACAATTATTAAGAAAACACAACCTCACTACTACTAAGAAATAGAAAAGAGAGTTCGGGGGAAATGGGTGATATGCCAGCTTTCTCGTAGTCTTGAAAAAGCCAATTGGAGAGAAGGAAACTCGGTGTGGCTGCTGAGGGGAGCTCACAGAAGCGGCAGCAAGGTGGGATGAAAGTCCAGCAAGAGATCTGAGCGTTCCGAGCAGTCCGAGGAGTTCTCAGAGCTAGGGTGTTTTATTAGGGGAGAAATGACCATGGGCTAGTCTGGTTTTGGGTGAAAACAATGTGTTTTGGGCTAGAGACAATGTCTCCGAAAGGTCAGAATTTACATGATTGAGTTATGGTCTGAATTGACAATAGTATGGCCAGTATGTAGATGCGGCTAGCCTGACAGTTTTAAGCCCTCAGCTTGCTTGGTGCCCTCTCAGGGCAGAGGGTCTCTTTGTTTAACATGCATTTGTAATGAAGGAGTTTGTTTCGGGAGGTCCCCTAAAGAAGATCTGGCAGTATCTGGCTTGCTTTGGTGTAAACAAATATAACTCAGCAGATAATAGCCATGCCTAGCTTCGCACTTGTTCGGTGGCCTCACAAATACTTGGCTGGTGGCAGAGCAGGCCAAATTATGATATCAAAATGATATCTAGAGGTTATCAAAGGCCAGGCCAGTTCACGGTGGTAACACCTTGATTTTACCCAAATGCTCTTGATTTGGCTTCCTGGATTTAAGTCATGGATCTCTTCACAGGTGAAAACAGTCAGAAAATAGTCTAGAAAATAGTCTAGGCAGTCAAATAAGAAAAATTAAAGCTGGGCTTCCCTCTCAGGTTCCCCTGATAAAACCCACGTCAACACCTCTGTCTGCCAAGCTCTAATTGTCAAATTTTCAGAACTGAGGCTGCTGTTATATAGTGGTTCTAGTTACTCCTGCAAACTGTCCAACTCACTTGGATGTTGTGGTCAGGCAGAGTGTCACAGAAGGGCTTCAATCCAAGAAACAATGCTGTCTTGGTAAACTTGTACAGCCAAACAGCATGTGCTGAAGGCAGTCCTTGCTGGGAGCAATTATAAAGAGCTAACGGCTGCTAGCTCCTTCCCCTAGCTAGTGAGTTATACCTTGTGTTCAGGGAGAGCACACAGTCAGAACAAACAGACAAAGGAATAAACAAACACCCCACCCACAAGCCTGTAAAAACACCCAGTCAAGGATGTCTTCACAGACACAGCACACTTTCTACTCTCTCCTCTGGAAATGAGTTTGAAGGCCGCTGGAAACAGTTATAAAGAGGTAATGGCTGCTAGCTCCTCCCCCAGGCTAGTCAATTAGACTAGACTGTAAGCTAGTTGATCAAAACAAGGGGGTTTTATACACATTTTCTACCTGGAGGGCATGAGTGTGAATGACTCTCTGGTAGAACCACAGAATCATAGAGTTGGAAGAGACCGCAGGGGTCATCCAGTCCAACCCCCTGCCATGTAGGAACACACATGAAAGAATTCTCAACAGATGGCCATCCAGCCTCTGCTTAAAAACTTCCAAAGAAGGAGACTCCATCACACTCTGAGGCAGCATATTCCACTGCCAGTGTTGGGTAGTCCCTCCATATTCAGTAGGGGAAAGTATTTAGTATGGGATATGTAGTAGAAACATGTAGCTGCTTGCTTGTAACAAAGAATGTCTACCAGAGACTGTTCTGTAAACACCATCTGGAATTCAGCCCTGATAGTTGTTACCCTGATTTCTGGGGGTCCCGTGAGGGACACCTAAGTGCGCTCCAAATTATCAAGTTGGGAATTCGTCAAAAGAGCACAAGCTAGCAATACGAGAGGCAGGGCAATAGAGTGAGATCTTTTACCCAATGCCTACGGGGTCAGGCCAAGTCAGGGATCAAACAGAAGTAAATAATAATAGTTGTTTTTATTGATATACAGTCAAACATTTGTATGCAACACACTCACACAGAGAACTATAGAAATAAAAGTTGGAGTGGGATAGAGGGATTTTAAGAGGAGGTTTGGTATGGGAAATACTGTACCTGTCCTGAAGACCGGGAAGTCGGAGGAAAAAGATCCGTTGAAGTAGAGTTCTCAGCACAGGGAGCTGAGGGAAGGCTCATCGAACAAAGCGACAGTGAGGCAGGATGGAAGCCAAGAGTGATCCAAGGAAACACGCAAAGTCAGGAGTTCTTATAGGGAAAAATGCGGCTGCAGGCTAGTCCATTCTCGGGGACAACAATGAGTTTTGGGCTGGAGACAAAGCCTCTGAAACGTCAGTGATTTACATGATTAAGTCCAAATTGTCAATAGAGTAGCCAGTATGAAAATGCAGTGTGCTTGAGAGTTGAGTATTTGGCTCGTCAAGCTGCTTGCTCAGGGCAGGGAGTTCTTTGTAAGCAGCGTGCATACATAATGTGGTACTTGCCTTGAGGTCTCTTGAAGCGGCAGTCTGGCTATTTCTGGTCTGCCTGTATTAGTTTGGAATATTTCAGCGATTTGCGGTTGAGCCTGTATGCGTGCTTGTCCGGGGGCCTCGCAAGCAAGTGGAGAGGAATAGGTAAGGAAGGCCAAATTATTGATATCAAATGATATCTAATATCCCACAGGCTCGGGCTAGGAAACTGCAGTAACATAGTGAGTACCAGTCTCAGTTAGTTCCTCCAAGGTCATTAGCTAACTGCTTACTGTGGGAACGGATTGTTAAGCTATAACGTTTTGTCTCTGCAAATTGCCTTCAGTTTGATCACTGAAGTCTTGTACCCGCATCACGCTCCTAATAAATCATGCACTAGCATTGTTACTTTTGTTTGTGTGATCTCAGTTCCTGACAGAGTGATCGAACTAACATTAAAACCAACAACATGCATCAAATAAGTGAAGAAGAATCTGTCGAACCTCCAGGCAAGGAATTTGCTGAAGGAGACAAGACGGCCCCTACCCAGCTGGTTGATGTAAAACCCAAGACACGGCCTTCACTCCCTGCGAAAACCCTGACCAGAAGTCAGACTTGGGCCTGGGGAGAGCCTGAGACTACACGGCATCACAGAAGCAGAGCTACCAGATGGGATACATCAGTACACAATTTGAACCTGACGGAAGAGCTTCAAGCAAAGGAAGATGAATTGGGAAAGCAAAGAGAGGAAATTTTCCAACTAAGGGCTCAGCTACATGATTGGAGACTTCTGGTGCCTCAAATTGGATGAGCACCACCTCAAGCTCCAGCAGCTGCTCCGGGACCCCCTGCTGCAGTTCCTGCCCCTCCTGGAATGCTGGTACCAGCCGTGGGACCCAGACCTTTCAGAGAGCTAAAGACCACCTATGATGGTGATGGGGCCAAACTGTCATATTTCCTCAATATGGCATCTAACTACATGATCGACTATGGGAACAGTTTCCCAGATGCTGCTGCCAGAATTAGATACCTGAGCCAGCATCTTAAAGGAGAAGCAGCAAGTGGGTTGCCGGCTTGTTTGACACGCAAGCTGAAGAAACTACTGACCTGCAGCTGTTCATGCATCAACTTAGAGAAAGAAAGGATCCTTTCTTTCAAGAAAAGGCCAGATACCAACTGAAAAAAACACGTCAGGGAAAAGGAACAGTGGGAGAGTATTTAAGAGAATTCAGAAGGTTAGCAGCAAAGGTGCCTGAATGGAGAGATGACATTCTCAAGCAATTTTATCGAAATGGATTGAAGCCTATCATCCTTGACAGGTGCCTGACCCAAGACCAGCCTCCTGGGGTGGATGAAACTGGCCGGGGAAATGGAAAGCATCATGGAGAGTGTTCAGCTCATCCATCAGAGACAAGCTCAAGAGATTGGAATCTGTGCACCTGGACAACGGAAAACCACCTTCCTGAGCAGCGAGGAGAAGAAAAGAAGGAACCTGCTTCCAATGTGGAAAAAGAGGCCACATTGCCAGCGAATGCCTTGGATCAAAGAAACCTACTGAAACAAAGTCAAGTATTTCCTCTGCCAGACCTCCCTCTTGCAAAGCCAACACCTCAAAGCCAGCCACCAAATGCCCATTGGGAGGCACCGCTGGAGGAACCTGTGATGGTGAAGACAGCCCTCTGTCTACTACAGATTCAGACAGTGAAGATTGGGACACTGCTGAGTCTGCTAATGTAAGTACTATTAAAACCAAACATGTTTATGTAACAGTAACTCTCCAGGGGAATGATGGCAAGTTATGGATCTGCAGGGCGCTGGTAGATTCTAGCTGCCCATGCTGCCTCTTAAATCCTGCATTGTCAAAAGAACTTGATGTGTAATTCGATCCCCTAAAAAGGGCTGTAAAGTTATCACAAATGGATGGCTCCCCAATGGCAGGGGGCCCAGTAAGGGAAAGAACTAAACCCATTCCTGTTCAAGTAGGAAACTATGGGGGAAAATACATTTCTTAGTGCCCAAAACAATTTTCAAGTTGTTCTTGGGTATGACGGGTTAAGAAAACACAACCCCCAAATTGACTGGACAAACAGCTTGCTGAAGCATGCCACTGAGACAAACCAGAAGCCTGAAGAATTTGCCCCCCTCTCTGCCCTCTCGTTAACTCTTGAAGAGCTGCAGAGAATCCCTTTAGAGTACCGGAACTTACAAAAGGTGTTTGAAGACCGTGAAGCAGGTAAATTGCCCCCTCACAGAGACTTTGATTGCAAACTCAGACTAATAGAAGGGGCCAAAATACCTAAACCAAAAATATATCCAATGAACAAACAAGAACTGGCTGCTTTGAAAAGGTTTCTAAATAAAAATTTACAATGTGGATTTATAAAACTGTCATCCGCTCTGACTGCTAGTCCTATATTTTTCCGTAAAAGGAAAGATGGAGATGAACCTAGGCTTATTGTAAATTATAATTTAATTAATCAGGTAGTGCTGCCTAATATTTACCCGATTCCTTTAGTTAAGGATGTGCTCAATCAATTGATAAAGGGTAAATACTTTACAAAGCTAGACCTCAAAGAGGTTTTCCACAGAATTTGTATGGATCCTGAGAGTGAGTGGTTGACTACATTCTCAGCCCCACTGGGCAATTACCAATGGACTGTTCTGCCTTTTGGATTACAATCTGGCCCTGCTGTTTTCCAAATGTTTCTCAATTCTGTACTACAGGATCGGCCCTATGAGGGTGTTGTTGTTTACCTAGATGACATCTTAATCTATTCTGAAACGTTAGAACAACACACTCACCTTGTGCACACTGGAAGTAAATGAAGGCCCTGATACACTATCACCCAGATCGTTGTGACAAGTTGCGAGCAATAGTTTCCCTGTGTGGGAAGAAAAAGGAAACACACAATCTGATTATGCTGTTTCTTTCCCCTGTGAAGTAGAACAACATACCCTGGAGCTGCCAGAGGTGGTGGCAGAGGAGGAACTGCAGGAAGCCAGAGGGCCTGGGACCTCCACACCAATTGCAGCAGCCAATGGCGTGAGCAAAGGATGGGTGGTGCTGCCATTGCACTGAAAGGCCAGTACTTCCTTCTTCTCCAGATCAACAAGCAACCAGGATAGAGCAGCCACATTAGCAGGTTATGGATACTCAGCCACCTCAACCACACCCACAGCCACTTACTAATCAAATGTTAATTCAATAGGCCCAGCCATGCCTGAAAAGCAGATTCAGATGCACAGACTGGCTGAGCAGGCCCCCAACAGGGATGCTTGGATCCTGGAATGGTTCCAGGCTTTCCAGGATCAGAGCAGGAAGGAGTATAAGAGTATAAGTGGCCAAAGATAGTAATGTCCCAGGGGCCCATGACCTGGGGATGGATTGTGGACTTCTATATGCTCTGCATATACCACAGACAAAGCACTCCTACAGTCTGTGGAGGCCATCACAGCAGGACTGTCACAGGGGCTGGCCTGTCTGCAGGTCATGGTGGCCCAACACCTTGAGTATGTGGAACGGAGCATAGGTGTCGGGCAGTCAGTAGTGCCCACCACTGGTATGGGAATTAGAATAGTAGAGTAGAGACAAGGAAGAAGATTTGAGACTGGAACTGAGGTCTGGGAGACATATGCAGGGAGATAAGAGGTCTTTAGTCTGGGAAGAATGAGTGGGAGGGTCTAGGATCTTTGTTCTATCTTGTTCTTTTAGTCTGAGCTCTAAAGTTATCTGAGTGTACTGCAGTTCCAATAAACTATGCTTTACTGAGAAGCCTTGCAATTGTGGTTCCTCGATTCCTGACAGAGAGCTCAGACTAAGTGAGCATACTTCGAATCCATCACCACCTTGAGAATGTCCAAAGAGGGACAAGGCAATGAAGCGAGCAAGGCAGATGAAGCTTCTGCTACTCTAACTCAAACACCTGTTGTCCACCCCAAGGCAGAGGTGGCTAGGCTGGCCTTGCCTGAGGTGGGGAGGACATGGTCTTGTTGGGGAGGCACCAGACAAAAAGGATGCCAGCAGGCTACTAGATATAACGCCAAAGCCAGTGACACCATAGTCTGGGAATTATTAAAAGACATGGATGAAGAGGTGGAAAGCCTGAAAGAGGAGTTAGCCTCATTGCATGCTATTTTGAGTGATTGGCTCACCCTGAATCCACCGCTTGTGATGGCAGCGGCTGGGCAGGGACCTAAAGTGGGAGCTGGACCCCAGAATGCTGCCCGGGCCAACATCAACCAGTGGTGCAAGCAGAAAGAGGCCCAGTGTGTGAGCAGCTGGGACAATGACTCTTTCATGAGCTGAAGGCAACTTACAGCAGCTAGGAGGAGACCCTCTCTTACTTCATGAATGGGATTTCCAACTTTATGCCCAGTATCAGGAACAGCTTCCCCAACGACCTGGTAAAAGTGAAATACATCAGCCAGCGACTTCATGGAGAGGCAGCAGAGTGGGTGGCTTCCCTCTATGACATGAGAGCTCCAGAAATGGCAGATCTCAGCATGTTTATGACTAGTCTCTGGGAAAGGTTCAAAGACCCCTTTCTGCAAGAGCACACCCACAACCTCCTGCAGAAACTTCGTCAGGGAAGAAGGACTCCAGCTGATTATGTGCATGAGTTCCACCACTTGTCCCCCATCCTATATTTCTGTATTCCATTTTTTCTACCTAAGTGTAGGACCTTACACTTCTCTCTGTTGAATTTCATTTTGTTAGCCTTGGCCCAGCTCTCCAATCTATCCAGGTCATTTTGAATTTTGATCCTGTCCTCTGGCGTATTAGCAACCCCTCCCAATTTGGTGTCATCTGCGAATTTGATGAGCATGCCCTCTATTCCTTCATCCAAGTCGTTGATAAAAATATTGAACAGCACTGGGCCCAGGACAGAACCCTGTGGCACCCCACTAGTCACTTCTCTCTAGGATGAAAAGCAGCCTTTTGTGATCACTCTTTGGGTTCGGTCGGTCAACCAATTACAAATCCAACTAACAGTAACTCTGTCCAGCCCGCATTTTACTAGTTTCTTTGCAAGAATGTCATGGGGAACTTTGCCAAAGGCCTTACTGAAATAGAGGTATGCTACATCCACAGCATTCCCTTCATCTATCAAGCTAGTAACTCTATCATAAAAAGAGATAAGATTAGTCTGGCATGACTTATTTTTAAGAAATCCATGTTGACTTCTCATGCTTTCTAAGTGATTAGAAACTGACTGAGTCTTATTATGTTAGGCTTAGAGGCAGATTTATTGCTGCACACTAAGATAAGGCTTTTGGCAAAACATTCCAGAAGCAATTAAGTAAGAAAAACACCAGAAAATAAACGGGCAGCATCTCCCCTTGCAAGGCATAAATTGTCAGCAGCATGACATGACCAACTAGGCAAACCTAACTGGCGACTTGTGAAGGCAAAATCCAGCCTTTTTAAGTCTCACTGTCACCCTGAACAAGTGGAGTGACCCAATCAGCTTTCTGGCATGTGACCTTCCCCAGTACACATGTTATAGTCATAACAATCCTGATAACCTTGCACCTGCTCATCTGGCCACGTCACCTCTTTTCTGTCATCTACATAGAGGAAACCATTCCTGACTCGGCATATATCCTTTACAGAGACCTTCCATCAAATTAGAATGAAAGAGGGCAGCGTATGGTCAACCCGCTTTTTCACCCCCCTTGGGAACTAATAGTGGGCTGTCCTCGCCTTCAGACTAAAGTCTGGCTCATCAATCTTTCAGATGCTCATGAACAGAGTGTTGCATGAATTTTTGTACCAAGGAGTAGTGGTCTACGTTGATGACATACTCATCTATAGCAAAACCCTTCCAGAGCACATCAAACTGGTGGGGAAAGTCCTCAGAAAACTTATAGATAACCAATTGTATGTCAAATTGTCCAAATGTGAATTCCACACCCAAACTTTTGACTATATGGGGCATAGAGTAATGAACACCAGTTGGAGGTGGACCCAGCCAAGGTAAAAGCAGTCAGAGACTGGGGCATTCCACTTACCAAGAAACAATTGCAGTGATTTCTTGGATTTGGTAATTTTTACAGAAACATCATACCAAATTTTGCTGAGATTGCACTGCCTTTGACTGACTTGCTGAAAACAAAACAAAACAAAACAAAGACCCTATGAAGCCCCAGTGTGAAATGTCACAAATAATCTGGACTCAATAATAATAATTATTCACCACAGAGCTTCTTCTTAAAACATCCCGACTCCTCACAGCCTTTTGTCATACAAACAGACAATAACAAGTTTGCTATGGCTGCAGTATTTTTGCAAAAAGATGATGGAGGGACACTATGGCCTTGTGCTTACATCTCCAGAAAATTTAACTCTAAACAAAAAAAAAAATGGGTAGTGTGGGAAAAGAAGTAACTGCCATTCATTTTGCTTTAAGCACTTGGTGAAATTTCCTAGAGGGAGCACTCTCCCCATTTGAGATGTAGTGTGACCACTGTAACCTAGAGGCACTTCAAAAGGAAAGGAAGTTAATACCCAAACAGGCATGCTGGGCAGAATTTTTCCAGTGCTTCAATTTTAAAATTGTTTTGAAACAGTTGTGTATAAATCTGAAATTTTACATTAAAAAAGTCCTGAAAAGTGTCATGTTTCTCACTTGTCTGGCTAAGTGGTTAGGGGGAAAATTAGTTCGTGACCCATGTCTGGTGGCATTAAGAGAGTGGTAGTACAAGGGTCATCTGTCCAGTCACAACAAGTTGCACCTTGGAGTTGGCATCAGCAGGAGCATAAAAATGCTGGCCACATGCCCTCATCTGCTTCTCTCTTCTTTTAGTCCTGTGCATGCAACATTGTGAGTAACAGCACTTACATTCTGAACAGGAAGGAAAGGAGAGGAACACAGAACGAACACATGCACATAGCAGGCTGACAGGAGCAGTCTATGTGCATGAATTGAAAGCCCTGTATAGGTGTAGTATTGGGTAGAAGGTTAGGCGTCCAATAGTCCTCATAGCCTTCAACCTTGATTGATGCTGTGGTGTGACTGTTACTGCAGTTTAGGCCTACCTGGCGATAGCACCCGATATCACTTTGATATCATAATTCAGCTTTATTCTACCACCCCTCTCCACGTATTTGTGAGGCCTCCGGATAAGCACGAAACTAGGCTTGGCCATCAAACGCTGCAATATCCCAAGACAATACAGGCAGGCCAGAAATAGCCAGATCACCACTTTAGGAGACCTCTCTGCAAATACCCTTATTATTATTATTACATTGTGTGCCTGTATTTAATAAAGATCATTTATTATTTCCAAACTGGTCTGCTCCTTGACTTGGCCTGACCCCGTAAACTCTGGGTTACAAGATCCTGCTAAATTACCTTGCCTCTTGTAACGCTAGATCAGTGCTCTGGGCTAATTTTCCCAACCTATAGTCGAGCACATTTTGGTATCCCTCCTGGGACCCTCAGTAAACAGAGTAACAGATTGGTGGAGCAACACGGTGTTACTGCAGTCTAGGCCTACCCGGAGACAGCACCCAATATCACTTTGATATCAAACAATTCGGCTTTCCCCTTCCACCCCACTCCACATGTTTGTGAGGTCACCGGACAAGCACACAAACAGGCGCGGCTGATAATTGCTGGACATTCTCTCACTTCTCTCCAGGATGAAAAGCAGCCATTGGTGACCAGCAGCCATTGGGTTTGGTCAGTCAACCAATTACAAATCCACCTAACAGTAGCCCTGTCCAACCTGCAGGAATTTGCAAGAATGTCATGGGGAACTTTGTCAGAAGCCTCACAGAAATCAAGATATGTTACATCCACAACATTCCCTTCATCTCTCAAGTTTGTAACTCTATGATGAAAAGAGATAAGATTAGTCTGGCATGATGTATTTTTGAGACATCTATGTTGACTTTAGTGATTACGGCATTGTTTTCTAAGTAATTGCAAACTGATTGTTTAATGATCTGCTCTAGGATCTTTTCTGGTATTGATGTCAGGTTGACTGGGCGATAATTATTTAGGTCCTTTTTTCCCTTTTTGAAGATGGGGATGACATTTACCCTCCTTCAGTCTGCTGGGAGTTCTCCTGTTCTCCAAGAGTTCTCAAAGATTATTGCGAGTGGTTCTGAAAGGACTTCTGTCAGTTCTTTTAATATTCTTGGATGTAATTTATTTGGCCCTGGACACTTGAATCCTTTTGGTGTACTACTTCTCTACCTGCTCCCCATTCCCTAGCTTGAGTACTTCCATCGTTTTGGGAGAAAACTGAGGAAAAGGTGTTGAGTAGTTCCACCTTTTCTCCTTCCTCTATTAGTAATTGGCCATGTTCTCCATACAGTGACCTTACCATTTCCCTTGGTTTTCCTTTTGCTGCAGACCTATCTAAAAAAGCCCTTTTTATTGTTTTTAATCTCTCTGGCAAGCCTCAGTTCATTCTGTGCTTTAGCTTTTCTGACTTTCTCCCTACATCTCCTGGCTATTTGCTTGAATTCCTCTTGTGGGGTTTCACCATTCTTCCATTTCCTGTACATTTTTCTTTTAACACTTAGCTTAGCTAAGAGTTCTTTCGTCAACTATTCCGGTTTCTTTAGTCACCTGCCATTTTTCCTCCTTATTGCCACAGTTTTAAATTGTGCTTTCAGTATTTCACTTTTAAGAAACTCCCATTAGTCACAGACTCCTTTCTCTTTCAGTATTCTTGACCATAGAATTTCTTAACTCCCTAAGTTTACAGAAATCACCTTTTTAAAAGTCTAGAATGCGTGTCTGGCTGCACTTGGCTTCTCCTTCCCAATGAATGATAAATTCCAATACAGCATGGTCACTCATCCCTAAAGATCTCATCACGTCCATCTTATCATCCTTGTTGGTCAGAATCAGATCTAAAATGGTTGATCTCTTTGTCATCTCTTCCACTTTCTCTACCATGAAATTGTCTGCAAGGCAAGCGAGGAATCTGTTGGATGTTGTGGTCTTGGCAGAGTTTGACTGCCAACATATATCAAGATAGGTTGTTGTGGGTTTTCCGGGCTTTGAGGCCATGTTCTATTAGTATTTTCTCCTGACATTTCATCTGCTTCTGTGGCTGGCATCTAGATCTAGATGCTAACCACAGAAGCAGGTGAAACATCAGGATAAAATACCAATAGAACACAGCCTCAAAGCCTGGAAAACCCACAACAACCTATGGATTCCGGTTGTGAAAGCCTTCGACTTTATATCAATATAGTTGAAATCTCCCATTACCACTGCATCTCTCCTTTTTGAATGTGCGGTCATCTGCTCCAGGAAGGCTTCATCCAAGTCCTCAGGCTGGCCTGGAGGCCTGTAGCAAACCCCGACAATCACATCCCTGTTGTCTCTCGCTCCCTTAATTCTTACCCATATGCTCTTGATCTGGCTTCCTGGATTGAAGTCATGGATCTCTTCCCAGGTGAAAACATCTTTGACATATAAGGCTACTCTTCCTCCTTTCTTGTTTGGTCTATTTCTGCAAAATAGGCTAAACCCCCTATTCCTACATTCCAATCAGGAAACTCATCCCATCAAGATTCAATGATGCCTGTTTAATCATATTCATTTTGTTGTATTAAGAGTTCAAGTTCATCTTGCTTGCTTCCCATGCTCTGTGTAGAGTTACTTTTCCTCCCACTGTTGGTGTCTAGTACTACTTGGCCTGCTCTATCTATATCATTTGGACTATTTATCCCAGCACTTGCTGAATCCTTGCCCTGAATAATACTGTCTCCCTCCCCAGCCAAACTCACTTTAAAGACCTTCTGATCCACTTTGCGAGACTGTTAGCAAAAACATTCCTGTTGAAAGATGTGCGATGCAGCCCATCCATTGCCAGAAGACCATCTTCATGGAAATGGAAATGAAGACTGTGACCCAAAAACCAAAGTCGCTCCCAGCAGCACCATCTGCGGATCCAGTTGTTGACCTCCATTATTCTTCTCTCCCTTCATGGGTCATGTTCTACCACAAGGAGGAGAGATGAAATGACAATCTGCACACCAAGCTTCCTACTCATAACCTCGTAATCCTTTGTGATGCAGTGAAAGCTGTGCCTTGCAGTGCCATTGGTTCTGATGTGAACCAAAAGGAAGGAGTTGTGGTCAGTGGGCTTGACCAGTCTTGTTAGCCTCTCCATTACGTCGTTGATTTTGGCCCCAGGGAGACAGCACACCTCACGATTCATCCTGTCCGGGTTGCAAATAATTGGTTCCATTCCTCTCAGCAAGGAGTCCGAAATCACCAGAACTCATCTCCTCTGAGGCTTGTTTGGGGTTACTTGACAAGCAGAATCTTCCACGGGCACCTGGACATTCTGTTCAGGCTGAGAGTGCTGATTTTGCTGCTGTTGGATTTTGTCCTTCTGGTGTTGGAATTCCTGTTGCTAATGTTCGATTTCCTCTTAGTGATGTTCCATTACCTCCTCCTGCCGTTCCATTACCTCTTCCTGATGTTCTACTTCGTCATTAATAAAACTGAGAACCACTACACCATCTTTATGGCTCTCTATCACCAGATCCAGGCCTTAATACAGATAGTATGCTAGTATGGTTTAAACTATGCTTTGTATGTGTTTATAAGACTTTACATATAACTGTTTTTTAAAAAATGACAAAATATCCAATTTAAACCTATGGACAGACTTCTGTTATTTCCAACTAAAGTAGACTCATTCAATAAAACATGGAAAATGAATCAACCACATAGGCCCTTTCCACACTCTACCTTCTTGTATGGCCCTCCGATGACAATCCCGGCAGTGGTTCTGCCAGGAAGGGAGCATGATGGCACCACTCGCTTCTGCATGGGAACAGCTCCATGTGCAAGGGGGTGCAAGGGACATAATGCTTCCTTCTGCAGTGCAGCTGGGTTGTGCTGGGGCAGGAAGCACTGCCATCTTGCTTCTGGGGCTTCTGCAGGACAGGTAAGTTAGGGATGGAGGCATGATTGCATGTCATTGATGGGGAAAATCCATCTATTGGAAGCCCATTCTGCAATGAGGGGAAAACCCATCAATGATTTAATCTGCAATCACACTGCCTGGGGACTGGAGAGGAGTGGGACTGTCACGACATCATTCAGAAGCATTGTCGTGGTCCCACTCCTCTCCCATCCTCATGCCGGGATAGGAGGCTTTTGTGGAAAAGACCATAGATAAATTCAACTGATTCAGTGGATTGACTCCAGCTGAGAGTAACAACAGGATTTAGTCCTTATTAAAAACAACAACATACATCTTGAGTTTTGGCATACTTCATTCAGCTTGAATTTAAATTGAACTTAGAAAAGTACAATTTATTTTAAGATGCATAACACAGAAAGTGTTAGTACAAACTCTAAAGAACACTCCATTCCTCTTAACTAGTATATATGAGAGTATATGCCTTAGCCACTTTGTCCTGAGCAAACTGACATACACAAGTTGCACTTCCATTGGAGGTCAACAAATATTAACACTTAATGTAACAAAGCATAAAGCAGCGGTTCTCAACCTGTGGGTTGCGACCCCTTTGGGGGTTGAACGACCCTTTCACAGGGGTCACCTAAAACCATTGGAAAATACGTATTTCCAATAGTCTTAGGCTTCATTCCTTCTTCGGTGGTGGTGCACAAGCACGAGCCATGTGCTCACGTCCTCCTGCCCCCTTTGGCGGGAGCGTGTGCAGCCGCATGCACTCCCACCAAAGGGGGCAGGAGGACATGAGTGTGTGGCTCGCACTTGCGCACCACCACTCCTGGGCCTTTTCTGCATGTTACCTTATCGCAGAGGTGGGGGGTGCCCTCTCTTCGCTGCTCCTTCGTCCTGCAGCTGGCTTCCTGGTCACGCAACCACCCCGCCCCTTCCTCCGCAGTGCAGCCTGGGAGCTGTAGGCTGCACTGGGGGAGGAAGGGGCGGGGCGGTTGTGCGACCTGTCTGGGGAACCATTTCTGAATATTTCCAAAACCAGCTCCTGGATCGTTGTGAATTCTAAACCCACATCTACTTTTTCATATGGGGAAGGAAGAATATTCCTTGTTTGTACCAGAATCCTGTCAGTGGCATTCAGAGATGTCAGTTGCTCTATACATGGAGAGTCACCTTTTTGGACAATCCAGAATGAATATGTCCAGGTGATTGTGGCAAAACCAGAACTCTGCCTGTGGAACTGTTGCTGATGGAATAATACATCTAGAGCAGCCTGGGAGCTGTAGGCTGCGCTGGGGTGGAGAGGTTGCACGACTAAGAAGCCAGCTGCAGGATGAAGGAGCAGCGAAGAGGGGGCACCCCCCAACCTCCGCGATAAGGTGATGTGCGGAAAAGGCCCAGGAGTGGTGGTGCACAAGCGCAAGCCATGTGCTCGCTTCCTCCTGCCCCTTGTTCAGAAGGGACTGAAATCACTCCCCTTCTCCGCTACCGGGAGAACCTCCCATCTGACAGGCCAACTTGGGGGGGCGGTGGCAGCATGAAGGGCAGGCCCTCTCCTCGCCATGGCCCCTGCCCCACTCGCCACGGAGAGGGGCACTGTGGAAGGGCCGGGGGGCCGCGAAGCGGCGCTTTTCCAGGGGGGCGAGCTGCGCCCAGCACAAAAGACAAAGGCGCTAGGATTTCTCCCCTCCCCAGCCAGGGTCAACACTCTGGAAACTTTTCCCACACTGCCTCCCCAGCGGAAACGAGAGCGAAGCAGAAGCAGACCCTGGGGGGGGGGTTCTTGGAATTTTTTCCTGGGGGAGGCACGCGGCTCCTCTTTCCCTTCCTGCCCGCCCCCCCGTTCCTGGCCGGCAAGGTAGCCTTTGCTGGGGGGGGAGGCATTGTAAATAATAAATAATTTTACGGTTGGGGGTCACCACAACATGAGGAATTGTATTAAAGGGTCGCGGCATTAGGAAGGTTGAGAACCACTGGCATAAAGCAAGCCTGCCACTATTTCTTCGTAACACAATCTAGGAGCCTAGCTATTGAATATATCGAATATCACTCTGTGCTGAATTCCCATGAAAGCAGGTTGATCTATCGGAAACCCATTCTGCAACATCCCATTAAACAAAATATAATCTGTATTT
Organism: Iguana delicatissima; assembly: GCA_948472985.1. Taxonomy (NCBI): domain Eukaryota; kingdom Metazoa; phylum Chordata; class Lepidosauria; order Squamata; family Iguanidae; genus Iguana; species Iguana delicatissima. Next base: position 18,092 of record CAOKZL010004119.1, read on the forward strand.
GTGAAAGAAAAATCTGGAGTGGGAAGTGGTTTTAGGAACTTTTTCAATCCTGTCAGCTGGCTTGAGTCTGCATAATCTGTATAGGGCTGGAGCTTCTAGCAGATGCAGTTCCAGACTCCGATTTTTCATTACTTCTGAGTAAAGTACTTCTGAGAAAGGTGGTCATCTTTCTTGCTACAGCAGCTTCTTCTAATCCATTTTGCAAGCTAGTATAATGCAAATGTTGTTTGTCAAGTACCATTGGTGTGAGATTTACCAGTGCTAATTAGGCAGTGACTCAGTATGTGAGGCTGAGAATCATAGCTAAGTTGGTAGGAGATTTGAGCTATTTTTTGAAAACAAGATTTCTTCCCCTTCCATATTTACAGGACTCTCACAGGACTACTTGATGCTCAGAATATCATAGGAATTAAATTATTGAGTATAAAACAAAGAGAGCTAGAACTTCCTAACTACAGTCAGATATCTTAACAGTAAAAGCCTAAAAACAAGATGCAGTTCTTTCCAGATAACCTCTAGGAAGCAAATAGTATCTCCCACAAACATTAACTCTTTATTCATCACACTCTCTTTCATGTAATTTACACAGTTGTTTACAACTATTTACACTGGTACAGTATAGATACAATAGCCCTGCACCATTTCCAGCTTAGGAAAACTTCTACAACAGGCCTCCTCTTATCATTAACTTGATTTGTTGTTGTTGTGTGCCTTCAAGTCTTTTCCAACTTATTTCCAGAGGAGATAACAGAAGGTGAGCTGTGTCTGAGAAGACATCTTGACAGGGTGTCTTTTCCAGGCTTCTGGGGATGTGTTTGATTGTTTGTTCGTTCGTTTGTTTGTCTGTTTTCTCTGGCCGTCTGCTCTCTCTGAGCACACGGTCTACCTGACTAGCGAGGAGGAGGAGCTAGCAGCTGCTAGTCCTAGCTGACTCACTGACGAATTAGGGGGAGGAGATAGCAGCTCTTTTTCTCTGCTCCCAATGGCGCGCACCAAAGGTGAGCGCATTTTCACTTTACTACCTAACCTTAGCAAGACTTAATTGCTTCTTCCTTGAACCCATCCAGACTCAATCTGCTTGTCCACAACATCTACGTAGGGTTGGAACTTGAGGGAGTACCTATAACAAGAATTGCACCCTCTCTCTTGACAGGTTGACAATAAGAACTTGGCAAACAGAGGGTTGACATCGATTTTACCAGGGGACTTTGAAGGCAAAGCCCAGTTTTACCTTTTTCAATTTAACTATCTAAACTATCAGGTACGGAGGGGGCATGTTTCTCTTCCTGCCGCAAGACATCCTTGGGTACACCTGCAGCAAATGCAAGCTGGTCACTCTCTTAGAGGAGAACAGCTGGAGGCACACGTTTCAAATCTTCACATTATTAGCCAAGGAGAGGAGTTCTTGGATAGGGCTGAGAAAATCTTTCGGAAGACAGAATGCACAGAGGAGCCAGTGGACAAAGAAGCCGGTTTACGAAACAGGGAGACGGACGCTTGGAGGAATGTGTCACGCAGGAGTAGAAAGCCAAGGTGCCATATGGAGACTCTCAAGCTACAGAATCATTTCCAAATTCTTGACTTTATTAATGACAAAGTGGAACAGCAGGAAGAGGTCATAGAACATCATCTGGAGGAAATCCAACATCAACTACAGGAACCCCAACACCAGCAGAACAGCATCCAACAGCATCATTCAGCATGAACAGAAAGTTCAGGTGGCTGTTAGGGAATCTACTTGTCAAGTAACCCTGGACAAGCCTCAGAAGAGATGAGTTCAAGTCGTTGGGGACTCTTTGCCGACAGAAACAGAACCTATCAATTGCAACCTGGATAGAATCAATCGTGAGGTGTGCTGTCTCCCTGGGGCCAAAATCAATGACATAACGGAGAGGCTAACCAGGCTGGTCAAGTCCACTGACTGTAAATCCCTCCTTTTGGTTCACTTCAGAACCAATGACATGGCGAAGCGCAGCATTCACTGCATCATGAAGGATTACAAGCTTATGGATAGGAAGCTGAAGGACCTTTGTGCGCAGGTTGTCATTTCATCTTTTCTCCTGGTGGAAGGACATGGCCCATGAAGGGAAAGAAGAATAGTGGAGATCAACAACTGGTTCCGAAGATGGTGCCGCAGGGAGCGATTCGGATTTTTGGATCATGGCCTCCATTTCCATGAAGATGGTCTTCTGGCAAGGAATGGCCTGCACCTTATAATCATCGGCTGGAACATTTTTGCTAAGTCTCGCAAAATAGATCAGGAGGTCTTTAAATGAATTTGACTGGGGAGGGGGACAATATTATTCTGGGCAAGGATTCAGTGAGTACTGTGAAAAATAGCCAAATGATATAGATAGGGAAGGCCAAGTAGAACTAGAGACCAACAGGGAGAGGGAAAGTTGTTACCTTGTTTACTAGGGGTCCCGCGAGGGACTCCAAACATGCTCTAATATTGATGGGGAAAATTAGCTCAGAGCATAAGTTAGCAAAACGAGAGGCAGGGCAATGCAGCGGAATTTTTAAACCCACCGTCTATGGGGTCAGGCCAAGCCAAGAAGCACACCAAATATGAAATAATAACTCTGATTTTATTAAATACAGTGTAGACAGTGTAGGCAACACACTCACACAAGCAACTATAGAAAATAAAGGTAGTAGCGGTATAGAGGATTTTTAAGAGGGATTGTTGAATTGGGTGATACTATACCTGTCCAAAGCCCAGAGTAGATCACTGTGGAGGTCCGTAGGTGCGCGGTCTCGGACTGAGACTGAGGGGAAAGCTTGGTGGCTGAAGCAGCAGCAAGGTTGGATGGAACTTCAGAGTGATCCGAGGAAGGTCTCGGAATCAGAGGTTCTTATAGAGAAAATATGACCGTAGGCTAGTCTGTACTTGGGGAAGAACAATGAGGTTTGGGCGCGAGACAATATCTCCAAAAGGTCAGAATTTAGCATGATTGAGTTAGTTCCGAATTGACAATGGAATGGCCAGTATGCAGATGCAGCGTACTTGACAGCTGAGTGTCTTGCTTGTCAAGTTGCCTGCTTGGGGCAGGTAGTTCTTTGTATTAGCGTGCATCTTTAATGAGGTGTTTGTCTGGGGAGGTCTCCTAAAGCGATGATCTGGCTGAGTCTGGCCTGCCTGGGTGGAGAAAGGAATGTTCAGCAATCAACAGCCATGCCTAGTTCTGTGCTTGTCTGGGGGCCTTGCAAACACTTGGCTGAGGGTGGCATAATGGGGCCAAATTGTGATATCAAAAATGATATCTAATATCTTCCAAAGTCGTGCTAGCAAACGGTGATAACAAAGTAACTTTAGTACAGGAATTCCACAAAGGGCACATCATCTCAAGTGTCTCTACACTAATGCACAGAGCATGGGGAATAAGCAAGAAACTCCAACTCTTAGTACAACAAAATAAATATGATTTAATAGGCATCACTGAAACCTGGTGGGATGAATCTCATGATTGGAACATAGGAATGGGCGGGGGTATATGCAGAAATAGACCAAACAAGAAAGGAGGAGGAGTAGCCTTATATGTCAAGGATGTTTTCACTTATGAAAAGATCCAGGACTTAAATCCGGGAAGCCAAGTCAAGAGCATCTTGACCCAGATGCTATTGGTAAGAATTAAGGGAGCGAGAAACAACAGGGATGTGATTGTGGGGGTTTGCTACAGGCCTCTAGACCAGCCTGAGGACATGGTTGAGGCCTTCCTGGAGCAGATGACCACACATTCAAAAAGGAGAGATGCCGTGTTACTGGGAGATTTCAATTATCTTGATATCTGTTGGCAGTCAAATTCTACCAAGACTGTAAGGTCCAACAGGTTCCTCACTTGCCTTGCAGACAATTTCATGGTCCAGAAGGTGGAAGAGATGACAAAGAGATCGGCTATTTTAGATCTGATCTTGACCAACAGGGATGACCTAGCTGATGAGGTGGAGGTAGTGGGATCCTCTGGAGGGAGTGACCATGCTCTTTTGCAGTGTTTCCTTCATTGGGAAGGAGAAGCCAAGTGTAGCCAGACACGCATCCTAAACTTTAAGAAAGCTGATTTCTGTAAACTTAGGGAGTTACTTGCTGAAATCCCATGGTCAAGAATACGAAAAGAGAAAGGAGTTCATGACGGACGGGAGTTTCTTAAAAGTGAGATACTGAAGGCACAATTTAAAACTGTGGCAATAAGGAGGAAAAATGTCAGGTGTCTAAAGAAACTGGAATGGTTGACTAAAGAACTCTCAGCTGAGCTAAATATTAAAAGGAAATGGAAAAACTGTGAAACCACCAAAGAGGAATTCAAGCAAATAGCCAGGAGATGTAGGGAGAAAGTCAGAAAAGCTAATGCGCAGAATGAACTCAGACTTGCCAGAGACATCAAAAACAATAAAAAGGGCTTTTTTAGATATGTCTGCAGCAAAAGGAAAAAGAACGAAATGATAGCATCACTGCGTGGAGAAGGTGACCAATTAATAACGGGGGGAAGAGAGAAGGCAGAACTACTCAATACCTTCTTTGCCTCAGTTTTCTCCCAAAAGGATCAAAGTACCCAACCTGGGGCATGGAGAGCAGGTGAGGAAGCGAGGGAAATGTAGCACAGAATAAGTAGAGAAGTGGCCAGGAATATCTGGCTAAACTAGATGAATTCAAGTCCCCAGGGCCAGATGAATTATATCCAAGGATATTAAAAGAGCTGGCAGAAGTCTGAACCACTTGCAATAATCTTTGAGAACTGTTGGAGAACAGGAGAAGTCCCAGCAGACTGGAGGAGAGCAAATGTCATCTCCATCTTCAAGAAGGGAAAAAAAGAGGACCCTAATAATTATCACCCAGTCAGCCTGACATCAATTCCAGGAAAGATCCTAGAGCAGATCATTAAACAATCAGTTTGTAATTACCTAGAAAGCAAAGCCAGCATGGATTTCTCAGAAATAAGTCATGCTAGACTAATCTTACCTCTTTTTATGATAGGGTGACAGGCTTGATAGATGAAGGGAATGCTGTAGATGTAGCATATATTGACCTCAGGTCAGGCCTTTGACAAAGTTCCACCTGACATTCTGGCAAAGAAACTAGTAAAATGTGGGCTGGACAGGGCTACCGTTAGTTGGATTTGTATTTGGTTGACTGACCGAACCCAAAGGCTGATCACCAATGGCTGATTTTCATCCTGGAGAGAAGTGACTAGTGGGGTGCCACAGGGTTCTGTCCAGTGCTAGTCAACATCTTCATCTATGACTTGGATGAAGGAGTGGAGGGCATGCTGATCAAATTTGGAGGTGACACCAAATTGGGAGGGGTTGCTAATACACCAGAGGACAGGATCAAATTTCAAAATGACCTTGACAGATCGGAAAGCTGGGCCAAAGCGAACCAAGTGAATTTCAACAGAGAGAAATGTAAGGTCCTGCACTTAGGCAGAAAAAATGAAAGGAACAAATATAGGATGGGGGACATGTGGCTGGATAACAGTACATGTGAAAGGGATCTTGGAGTCTTGGTAGATCACAAGCTGAACATAACTCAGCAGTGTGACGCGGCAGCCAAGAAAGCCAATGCGATTCCTGGTTGCATCAATAGGAGTATGGTGTCTAGATTGAGGGAGGAAATGGTACCACTCTATTCTGCATTGGTTAGGCCTCATTTGGAACACTGTGTCCAGTTCTGGGTGCCTCAATTCAAGAAGGATGTCAACAAGCTGGAACGTGTCTAGAGGAGAGCGACCAAAATGGTGAAGGGTCTGGAAGCCATGTCCTATGAAGAACGCCTTAGGAAGCTGAGTATGTTTAGTCTGCAGAAGAGAAGGTTAAGAGGGGACATGATAGCCATGTTTAAATATTTGAAGGGATGTCATGTTGAGGATGGAATGGGCTTGTTCTCTGCTGCTCCAGAGACTAGGACAAGGAGTAATGGATTCAAGCTGCAGGAAAGGAGATTCCACTTGAACCTCAGGAAGAACTTCCTGACAGTTAGAGCTGTCTGGCAGTGGAATATGCTGCCTCAGAGTGTGATAGAGTCTCCTTCTTTGGCGATTTTTAAGCAGAGGCTGGATGGTCATCTCTTGGGAATGCTTTGATGGCTGTTCCTGCATAGCAGGTGGTTGGACTCGATGGCCCCTGGAGTCTCTTCCAACTTTATGATTCTATGATTATGGCAACCCTAATGTGAACCTATCACGGGGTTTCTGGTGCTGAGTGTATGATGCACCCAAGGTCACACAGTGGGTTTCCATGGCTGAGTGGTGAATCAAACCCTGGTCTCCAGGCTGATGTATGTGGGTGAATGCATTGGTATGTCCCTCTCTGTTCAGAAAGGCTTATATCTGAGTAAACTTGCACAGGATTCTAGATTTTGATCCTTTCTTTATCAATGACATATCCGTACAGCACAGAGACTCCCTTAATTCACACTGTTCTCATCTGGCAAGTTTCTACTACCCATCCCACATTATCAGAATGCTGACAGGAGATCTGAAGTGGTTATACTTGATTTTATGTAGTAAAAGATTTCCATTTATTTGAGTGGACTCAGTTGCTTTACATTTATTTAAGACCAGCCAGTGTAGGTTTCCCATATTGTACTTCCTCAGATCTGGACATATATTAAGCAAATGATGCAAGTTATTCTATTTTGCATTCTAATTATGCAAATTCAGCACAATAATCATTGCATTTTAATTCCAATATGTTTAAATCTTTATGAGTTTTTTTTACAGCTACAACTAATCTGAAAGAACTAATATTGAGGAATGTTTACAGTTCTGGACTTGGAATAGGAAGACACAGGTTCAAATCTCTGATCGGTTATGGAATTTATCATATGAACTTGGATCACGTTCTCTGAAAATCTACATTACAGGGTTGTTGTGGGGAGGGGAGTAGCATATCAATGGCATTTGCATTCCTAGTGTAATATAAACAAAAGAATAATATTAACATTTTGTCCTGCGCGAGCACTTCCAAAGGCATTTTAATCACATCACCATTTTTTTGCCACCAATTTATGGGAAAAAGCTCTCCATGGAAATGCTCTCCATGAGGCCCTGGATACTGACTTCCATGATTCAAAGGGCAAAGTGCAGATCATAGTAGACTGGTAGTCTCCCTTCCTTCCTGTCCATTTTCTTGCCTAATATTGTGCCCTTGCAATGCATCTTTCCCTTGCTTCTTGTACTAGGCAGTTCATTCCACTCACACTGCTTTCTCTCTTTTTCCCTCCTTCATTTCATCTCAAACTCTTACAGTGCTTCTGTCCTTACTCCTTGCTGCCTGCCATTGCACTTCTCATCCTTCCTTCCATCCTTTCCCCTCCCTACCCGGCCTCATTTTCCCTTCCCTCCTTCTCACCCTCTTGCCTAACTGCTGTCTGCACTATGCATCCCTCCTTTTCTTCTTGCACTTTGACCCTTGCACTGCTCACTCTTCCTTTTCTTCTACTCCCTCTTTTACCACACATTCCATTCCTGCAAGACATCTTTGCTCTTTGCACCATATCACCAAACTTCTTTTTCCCTTCATTAACCTTCTCCTTTGCTGCACTGTGCCTTGCTTCCTACTCTGTCTCTTACCTCATCTTATGTTCTTCCAATGTGTTCTTGCTTCTTGCACTTTGCTGATCATTCCACTCATTCTCCCTTCCCTCTCCTTCCCTTATTCACCTCACAGTGGTTCCCTCCCTTGCTTTTTCACTCTGCTGCTAAGACTGATCAGGCCTCCTTCCCTCCTTTCCTCTCCCTTTCTTGCCTCACCTTGTGTCTCCCTGATGTAACCCTACCTTGCTTATTTCACTACGCCCTTCACTCTGCTTACTTTCCTTCTTCCATCCTTGCCACACTTCATATCCTTGCAGTGTGCCCCTCCTTTTCTTCTTGTACTCCACCACTTGCACTGTTTACTCACTTTCCTGCATTGTCTTCACTTCGTGCCCTCATGTTGTGCCCCTGCCTTCCTTCTTTCACTCTGCTGCTATCACGATTTACTCCTCCCCAGTCCCTTTTCTTGCACTTGAAATTCATGGGTAGACTTGTTGCTGGCAGAATAATTTGCCAGAAGAGTACCTATGTTACCCTGACTTCTGTGGGTCCGGTGGGGGACACCTTGATTTGCTCCAAAATGCAAAAGTTGGGGAAATTAGCAGAGCACTGGCAATAGCAGAACGAGGGGCAGGGTAACCAGCAGAATCTTTTACCCAATTTTTACGGGGTCAGACCGAGCGAAAAGCCAGACAAAAATACCAATAACTGGATTTTATTAATAACTGTGTTCTCACGCACCAATGCACTCACACACGCACGCATGTACGCACGCACACACAAGGCCTATTGAGAAAGGAAAGAGGTTAAAATTGATAGAGGATTCAGTGGAGAGAGTGTAAAAGTGGTGATACTGCACCTATCCTGAAGTCTTCAGTCTGGGAAGCGGTGAGAAGAACGGAGCTCAGTGAAGAGAAGCAGCTGAGGGGATCATTCGACTAACAGAGTGCCGGTCTGCTAGTGTGGCGGGGAGTTTTCTGAAGAGACCTTCAAAAACAGGGACTATTTATAGGGCAGAATGTACCTCAAGGGCAGGCCCTCTCCTGGGAAGAACAATGGCCAAAATACAGGGAGAAATGCTGCAGAATAGCAACTGGGTAGTTTGCATGATTGGCTTATGCAGATGCAGTGCAGGGTTTATTAACATTGGAGTTGCTCAACCTGGGGAAAACCCTATAATCCCTCAAGTTGGCTCTTCCTTGTCTGAAGACCCTTTGTCTGTGCGGACGTGTTTAGCCTGAGGTCTGCTAGAGGAACGTGACTGGAGATTTTCCTGGCCTGACCTATTTTTGGTCATTTGAACTCTTTGTCTATGTACTCATTTGGGCAACCTCTCTGGCATGGTGGGCATATTTGATATCAAATTTATAATCCCTGGGATAGGGTATGCCAGTGGGGTAACAATTCCTTCCCTGAACATGGACGATGAGTGTATGATATTATACATTTTCCAATTAAACAAAAAAATAGTATAAGAGCCGAATCTAGAGCGTGAACCTAACTTAACAAACAAGAGAGTTGACGAAGGCTACAGTAAGACTGACAGAAAGAGATAGAGTTTTTAAGAGAAAAGGCAAATTACTGGGCATCAGAGGAAAGAAACCTACTATTCACAATGCTACAGTTTCTAGACACACTCACACAAACATAAACATAATGCAAAACATAGAAATCATTCTCAACAATTGAGAATTGGAAATGGATGGATGTTTGATAAACAACCGGATTGGGCAATGGAGAAGCAATAGTCCAATGTAAATGCCCAGATTGGCAGTTGGGAGGCAGACACGAGTCGTTGCACCCCGCGACTTTTGTCCAAAAGTTCATATGGCCAAATATAAAGAGTGTCTCTGCAAAGGCTGGAAAAGTCCAAGTCCTTCTGGGGCTGCAAGAGCTTTCTTAACAAAATCTTCAATGAGAGGGAAAGCAACATGGCGTACTTCTAACCGCCCCCCCTCGTCACTGGGGATAGCTCTGTCGCAGAATCCAAAGCACTGGCCTCTGTGTCGGGCACTTACGAAGGCCACCAGGATCAGTTGCTCTGCACTGGGCCATTCCTGGTTCTGTTCCCGTGGTTGACACAGGACCTATTTTGGTTACAAACTAAATAGATTGATTAGCAGCAACTATGCCAATTCCAAACCAATCAGAGACATTGGGCCTGAAGAGGGGTACTTTGGGAAAATGGATTTTAGTTGGAGACGGATGTGCTCGGTGGGCTGGAAGGTGAAGCATCATCCTTGCAATGGGTGAATTTTCTATATCAGCCAGAAAATGTTCGATGGAAAGGATGTTCAATGCCGAGAGTTCATCACTATAAGGGGTCTTTACTGTGGCCGATACCTGGACAGCGGCATGAGAGACAGGCAATGCTTCTGGGCGTAGATTGGGCCTGCAGATGCCAGGGGTCAAGTGAACCAACCTGGTCACCAGGAAATACTTTTTCAGCATCTCCATGGGTTCTGAGCACCACTGCCCCTTCAGCATCTCCATGTATTGCATGCACCTATAGTCATTGCAATGGCAGTGGTGACTCCGTCTCAGCTTGGATTGGACTCAACTCTGGCTATGAGCTCCTTGCTCTGGAGAGTGGGAGCACCCTTTTACAGTTGCAAAGAAAGAGATACAATTCCAAGGAAGCAGGCCTGGGCCATGGAGGCCAATCAGGGCTGGAGTTTGCCAGCACCAACAAGTCTGATAGAGGTGGAGTAAATGGCTTGTTTTCTAATTTTTGGCTAGCAAATCCTTGCACTGCCTTAGGGGCATATGCAAATTCTTTCCAACATTCACACAAATGAGGCTAATAATTCAAAAATGCTTACTATCTACGGGTCTATTTACAAAAGAGGGTTTGGGGGAGTGTCATTCCTTACTTACCCTTCAGCGATGTGTTACCTTGATTTCTGGTGGTCCCGTGGAGGACCCGTCATTGTGCTCAATATAATAGAGGAATGGGAATTAGCCAGAGCACAAGCTATAGCAGATGAGAGGCTGGGTAACTTAGTGAGGTCTTAAAGGCCAATTTTTATGGGGTCAAGCCAAACCAAAAACCACACCAAATTGTTAAAAAGATTATTTTTTTATTTTTATTTTAATTAAAAATAAGTCACTGCGCATGTTCGGACTTTCGCACTCACTCACTCAGGAGCTATAAAGAAATAAAAGCAAGAAAATTGATAGTGGGTTTATAGAGGGTTGGATTTGGGAGATACTGCACCTGGGCCTGGAGTCTGAGAGTCCGAGATGGAAGCGGAGAGCGAGGAAACGGGTCTCAGCTCGGCAAACGGAATGATGGCAAGCGGGGAAGACACTGAGAGTGATCCGTGGAACCATTCAAAATCAGGGATTTTTATAGGGGAAAATGTACCTTGGGGGCTAATCCTTTCCCGGGGAGAACAATGATTTGAGGAGCTAAGACAAACCTCTGGAATGTCCTGGATTTGCCAGGCTTCGTCAGAAGCCTTGGCAGTGTGTAAATTACCCTCGCTTGACAGACAGAATGTTAGGAGCACTTATCCTGTCAGGCTATCATCTTGGGGCAGAGGACCTTTTGTGTGTTTTAACTATTTTCATGTCTGAAGGGTTCCTGGGGCTACGTGGCTGACCAGACTGGGTTTTTCCAAGTATTGGCTGTACGGCCGCTCCTGCCTACGTGCTCTTCCGGGGAACCCTGTCAGACACATGGAGTGATTTTTAATGTCAGACACGTGGAGATCTTATCAAATATTGGAATTAATAAATTGTAGACTCCGAGAGAGGGCCAGTTCACTGCAGTAACAGATGGTCTAGATTCAGGGCTTCAAGTCCTTGCTCGCCATGACTTCAAAGGGGTACCTGGGATGCTGGGCTAGATGGGTCCTGGGAGTTGGGCTTCAGTGGGGCGAATTGGTGCTCCAGAGTTGTGCCTGATTTGCCAGAGAGAGAGGATTACTCTTCGAAATCCTTTCGTGTTTGCCCCATGGCGTCCTTGCATGTGGTCCCTCCAATTCTGAAGGTCCCGACACCATGGTAAGACCACAGCTCTCTGGGCATCGGGCCAAACTCTGGAGGCCCAATCTACTTCAGAGCACCCGGGGCTCTAATCCCACTGAGCCCTGTGTTTTTAATCTGGTCCAGGTTTTGCCTGGACCCTTAATTTCCCCAACAACCCTTCCCCTATTTGCGAGTAAAAAAGAAAAGAAAAAAAGAATTAAAGCATGGGGTTTCTACCTAATTGTCCTGCCTGGAGCCAAAGAATTTGCCTCATAGCCTAGCAGGCTGCTAATATGATCTGGAAAGACAAGATGACTACTAGAGGGTGCAGTGCCAAGTGAGCAATGGCGCTGCGGGTGGAAGACCATGCAAAGGCATCCCACCAGCATCCTTGTGTTACTTCTGAGATCTCTTTGGAAGTTCTGATTTGTTGGGCAGCACGGTTTACCTTGATTGGAATGGTATGCAATATTTGTGAGACCTCTTGGGCCTTTTTATTTAAAGTAGTTAAATTGCAAAGCCACATGGACAAGTGTAACTCATCTTCTAAATGGAACCATTCTAGCTCGGATGGCCATGGTATGTAAGCGGCTTCCAGAATGTATTCTTTGATGGCCTCTTTTAAAAAGAATTTCTGACTGAAACAATCTCTAATATGTTGTCCACAAAAGCACGGATTCCCTGCTGTTCTATTGATGGTGATGGGGTGATCTCCAAGTATTATGTGCACTATGGGGCATGGAGTCCTCAAGTAAAAACAGTTTTGACTAAGCTGAACTAACACCGAGGTGTTTACAGGAATTATATGGTAGCTGGTTGCATTGTGTTGGGCTATTCCCTTTAGATTGTTAAAACAGTTGAACCCATACATTTGACTGGGAGGAGAGTAGCATTTGTCTGTGCTAAGGGGAGCCCAAGATAGAGTCCTCGTGGAGGACTTCTATGTGAAGAGTTAAATTTTTCCACAAGGTTTTTCCTATTCTCGCCAGTGCAGAGGGGTGCTGCAAGGATTCTGTGTATCTCTGGGTGTAAATGACCCATGAGGCTGGACTGACTTACTTGGGTGGAGAAGGCAGTAACATTGCTCTGTAATTGTGTGCACTGAATTGCTACTGGCAAGTTGTGTGTATTTTGTATGAGGGATTTCCCAAGATCCTCTATAATATCCTTTTCTACTCCTACCCACTGAGGCATTAACTGTCCAATTAAATCTATGCCATGTGCCAGGCTAGCTAGCCCCATGGCTAATGAGACTGCTATGTTTTTGGTCTTAGTTCCAATAACTCTCAACTTATTGGCCAAAATCTCTGTATCTATGGCATTAAGTATTACTCTGCCAGTACCACCACTGCCGAAAATGTCTTGTTTTCTGTGGCTGTGTGGGTGGGAAAAGGAGAGCCATTGCTTCTCCCAATGTTCCCACTGGATCCATGCTAACTTAAGGCATGGTTCACATATTGGTAGCACCCTTGATATATTTACTACTGTTAAATTAAGCATGATTGAAGTACTAATGGGCTATGTTTGAGAGTATGCAAATACTTTGATATCTTTCCAGATTACTGTACTGACCAAGTACATGGAAGGCCAGTCTATGGGTTGTGGCTTAGCAAATGGGGTGAAAGGACAACTGATGCTATTACAGGAAACATTGTAACCTGTGGGAATTTGGGTGATATCTGAGCATATCAGAAAGGCTATTTTCCATACCCACAAGGGGCAACAGCTATTGTCACTTTTGCCACTACCAAAGGCTCCTTTTCACTTATTCCCTCAAACTGCAGAACACTAGTAGAAGGAGGAAACCAATCTGGGAAGGTGTGAATTTGCTTTGTGAAGCCAAGCATACTCATATTTACAGTTGAACTAATCCGACCACTAGGATGTATATAAATACGGGTGTATATTTCCACCGAATACTTACGTTCGTACCATGATGACATCCCAACTTCCCTCAGATTCTTCTCTATCCCATCATAAGTATTCCACTGTGGCATGAATGTTATATTCCCAGTCAGTGATGAACTGGGTAGGGTAAGTTCTAATCTGTGAGGTTTCGGTGACACATCCCAATTGTAGCCAGATCCATGGAGGCATGCCCATCCTGTTTCCCTGTACATAGGTTTCCCTGTACGTAGAACATAGGGGGTACAATTAAAGCTGTGAGGAGTCTTTCACGGGAAAGGAGGGAGAAAAGGAGAGCACAGGAGACTTGCATCTCTCACTATCCTTCCTAGTTCTTAACCAGTGTCAAAGGCAGAGTAAATGGATGCAAACATCTCAGACTAAGTCGATTTCGGGCACCTCCTGATAATTCAATGAGGTCTGAGGCATCAAAACATCTACATTAGGTTTACCCATGAGCTCCTCCAGAGGCTCGGGGAGGTTCACTTTCTTAGGGTCAACAGATTCTCCTTTCCACTCTTTCAGTTGGGAGACATGGAAGAACTTGAACCAGTCTCCCTTCTTGTGCAAGATCTGCACTTGATAGCTGGTGAAATTCTCTTTTCAGTGGGGACAGGTCCTACCCACTTCACATTCAGTGAATGCTTGTCTTTATAGAAATTTCTATACAAGACTAGCTGTTCCTCTTCCCACTGGCAGGGGTGCTACGATGGGTAATCTCCTATCCATCCTTTGCAAGTTCTTTCCCAGCTGGACAGCAACTTGCCAGTGAATCTGACCTATATGTGACCTATGTGTGACCTATGAATCTGATCAGACTTCTCACTCACTTGTTGTTTAGGACAACGGGCTCTAAGTCAGAGGGGAAGCTGGTGTCAATCCAGAAGGCCTCTGGCAGCAACATTTTTCATCTGGTCATCACTATGTGTGGTGTGAAGCCATGAGATGCCACAGTGCCCCTAAACACCATTAGGATGATGGGCAGCTTAGTGTCCCAATCCTTCCCAGAAGCATGAACCACCTTGTGCAATGCTTCCTTCAGCGATCAATTTGTTCTCTCTATCTGTCTCGAGTTTTGGGGATGGTGGGCAATGTGGAATTGCTGCCCAAGGCTTTGCAAAGTTCTTGGGTGACTTCCCTGGTGAAATGAGGGCTCATCTCTCAATCAAGGTCACGTGAAATACCCCAGCATGACCAAACATTGTTAAATAGCAAAAGCGCTGCTGTGGTGGCTGTGTTATTGCGGCAGGGAAAAGCCTCAATCCACTTGCTGAAGGAACCGATTACTGTCAAGGAGCACTTGTTTCCCCTTGGTGTTGGTGGGAGCGATCCAATGAAGTCTATCTGAATGCAGGACCAAGGACCCTTGATTCTCTGATGCTCAATCAGGGCCTTGGGTCCAGAGTGCTCTGCATTTACCATGGCACAAGCGAAACAGTTGTCCACCCACAGGGTAACATCCTGCTTGAGCTGAAGCTACCATCCTGTCTCTTGCACCCTCTCTATAATGTGATCTCTCGTCCACAACACTCTTGCTCATATACAAATTGGATCACGTCACCATGGAGGTCCATCGGCACGATCCGATGATGCTGACCATTTGTATCTACAACCCAAAGCACTCCTTCCCGCTGTTCTATTTTGAACTGACTGGAGTTGTCGGTTCCCTTGCTAGCCAACCCAGCTATCTCAGGGTCTCCCTTCTGAACTGTGGCTAAATTGAATGTGGGAGGAACAAGGGGCTGTTTGGGATTTACATGCATGAGGGATATGGGGACTCCATCATCCTGGAAAGCGACTTCTTTGGCAAGTGTATCTGCTCGGTTGTTCCAGAGACACATGGTAGAGGTGCTCTTTTGGTGTTCTTTGACATGAGCAACCCACGTTGGAGCAGTTCGGTCTTGGATCTGGGCAGCGATTTGGACCCATTTCTCCAGATGGGCAATGGGATTCCCATTGGAGGTTTTTAGGTTGTTTTGGAGCCAAATTGGGAGCCAAACATTCGCAGCTTTGGCTGTCCAGTCTGAATCCATGTAGATGGCTAGGGGGCAGTCAAGTGGCTTGTGCTCCAGTGTAGCACGCAGAGTTTCTACTTTGGCCAGTTGGCTGGAATGGGGTCATGCTTTCCCTTGGAGGGAGAAGGACTCTGTCACGTGGATCTCTCCAAAGCCTGTTTTAGGGTTCCCATCTATGTGCATAGAGGATCTGTCGCAGAATCAACAGATGAATCCTTGTAACTGCGCCTCTTCAAGAGAGGCTCCCCACTCAACTGGCCAATCTACAGTCATTGTAGATGGTAATGGACACTCATGTATGGTTCCCACAACAATTAGGCCATATGGAGCTAGTGGTTCTTGCGGTGGTTTTTGAAATTCCACCCCATTTGGCAGTCCATTTGGCTATCTTGGCATTGGATACTTGGCCATTCTGGACTATCCCAGACAGAATATACTTAAGCAGTGTGGGGGGCATCTGGATGATCATACGGGTGCCCCCAGTGCATGCATCAATGCCCATATCAGTGAGAGGCACATTTTCTTGCATGGACTAACTTTCATTTCCTGTGGACTCAAATCCCTGGAGGCATAAGCAATGATAGGCTGAGTGCCATTCAAGGTGGCTAACTGAATGAGGAAGGGCTTGGTCATGTTCGAATGAGCTAAGGCAGACGCCTTCATCAGGTCATCCTTTAACTGTGCGAATGCCTGTTGCTGTGTAGGACCCTACTCCCACTGGGCTTTCTTTTTCAAGAGAGCATACAGAGGCCTCGCTTTGGCAGCAACAGACTTGATGTCTTGAGAAAAGTTGAACATGCCCAGGAGAGACCTGAGAGACATCAGTAGGCGCTGGCAGTTTGGAGATGACTTCTACCTGCTGGGAGTCTGGGGTGCAACCTTCAGCTCCCAAGCAAAGTCCTAAGTACTTGACCTTGGTGGAGACTAGCTGTGCCTTTTCCTGGTTGGTCTTGAAACCCATATCCCACAAAAGTCCCAAGACCTCTTGGTTGACATCTCTAGTCTTTTCTTTTAAGTCTGAATACACTAGCATGTCCTCCATGTAGGACAAGACATGGGATTGTGAAGCTGGCTCTAGCTTATCCCACATCTTGACCACATGCACGTGGCAGATGCTGGGACTTGAGTGGAATCCCTGGGGCATTTGCTTGAAGAGTACTGTTGCCCTCTAAACGTGAAGGCAAATTTATACCAGCTCGCTTCATGCAGTGGTAAGGAGTGGAATGCGTTAGCCAAATCCACTACGCTGTAGTACCTGGCACCGGCGGCAATGGCGGCCAGGATCTCATTATATTTAGCAACTACTGGCGCCATTGGGGGACTGGATGCATTCAGAGCCCTGAAATCCACTGTCATCCTTCAAGTCTTCCCATCAACTTTCAGAACTGGCCATAGGGGAGCACTGCAGATTGACTGCATGGGAGTGATCACATCCCACTTAAGGAGTCCCTCTATGGTCTTTCCTATCCCTTCCTCGGCTTCTGCAGGATACCTATACTGTTTTTGGGGTGGTGGATCCGTACTCTCAATTAACATGCAGGTATCCTTCACCTTTCTGAATTCTATTTTGTCCTGAATCCAGACCTCTGGGAAGTCCTGCACCCAGGGGTCACTAGCCATGTTCTGGATGGAGGCTGGAGCCTTGATGGCTGCACAGTGGTGGACAGCTGAAATCTCACGGTTTCCTCAGAGGAAGCCGATGCCCGGGAGGCCTTTGTCTTCTCCCTGATTCTCACAAGCAGTCACATTAGACTGGAACATCCCTACGGAGAGGGGAATGCCTTTCCACAGTTTGGCTTGGTGTTCCCCCTCTTGCCATATCCGGTCAAGCAGATAGAGTCGGGAGTGTGGTCACCATGCCTCACCAATTTAGGGTGTAGTACATTCAGTGCTGTCCCGGAGTCAACTAATAAAGTGGCAGGAGTCTTGTCCCTGTCAGTCCCAATGCCTGCCTTCACCCAGAAACTTCCCCATCTTTCTCTGGCGTCAGCCGAGCCACGATGTCTTTGGAGAGAAACCTGGACCGAGGGCACCCCTATTTTAGAGCTTCCAAGTTGGGATATTGCCCAGTGGGTGGAGGGCCATCTGTTATGGCATCCACCGGTTGCTGGTTGGGCATATTTAATCAAGGCATCAAGCAGCTCCACTGTTGTCCGTTGATCAAATTGGCTCACGTCAAGTCCAAATTTTCTCAAGGCCATCCACAACTTCACCCTCTTGCCTCAGTAGGCACTCTTGGTAGGGTCGTAACCTCCAGACTGCGCTCGGGGAGCGTCACTGTCTGGGGTAGACTGGGGAGCCTGCTAGATTCGGCAGTGGAGCTTCCTGATTTGCTAGGTGGGCCTCAGGAGTCTCTGGCTCACCACGAGTCCTGCCTACCCTTGGAGTCTTTTGGAGGGGGACGGGAGTTCCAGTACCCCTTGAGAGCCAAAGAGGTAGCTGATTTTCTATGTTGGAAGTGGGGTCCATAGTTGCAGTATGTCACCTCCTGTATGGGCTCCCAACTCCCTGGTTCCTTTCTATGTGACCTCTGAGTGGACTTCAGGGCACCACTCTCACAGAGAAAGTCCAAGACCCTCTGGAGGTTGGCATCAAAATTGGCCCATGAAGTGGTCTCAGGACTTGTGAGACCCAGGAGCCATCTTAGTTTCGTGGTTTAAGCCTCTGTAAAGGAGTGTCTTGAACTCCACATTGTTGAAATCCCATAGGGGCATGCTACCTGAACCTTGTTGGTCAGCATAACCAGAAGTTGTTTTCTGGCCATATAAGCCTAAGGGTTCTCCCTGGGGCCCTGCTGCTCTAACACATACAGGACTCCTGCGGTCTCTCCAGGCCTGTCATACTGGAGTTTATTTCCAGTACCCTCAAGCCTGACTTCCACCTTTGACAAGGAGCTGGAAATTCCTCCAGCATTCACTAATTCTTGCTGCCACCACCCACTGAATTCTGAATATCTGAGCAGTACAGTGGGACCCTGCTCAGTGGATTACCAATCTCTGTGTTTAAGGACCTTTCCTTCCCTCTCACCTCTCCCCTTCTGAGTGAGAGAAGTCCTATCTAGCGTGTGCCAAAGGATGGCGTGGGAATGGAGAGGAAACAGAGGTTTTACAGAAAAGCATTTATTCAAGGCATGCAAATAAACAAGACAATAATACACATGAGAGGCTCCCCCCTCCCAGGTATGCTTAAGTTAAAAGTAGTTACAAAGACACATACATTCTTTAGATCAGCCAACTCCAAAATAATAAACAGCCCCAACGCGACTAACTATCTTATTCTAGTTACTCACAGTTAGGTTCACAGGCTTAGACGGTCTAAGAGAGGAATGTGGCCAGGAGGTGAGGCATGGGGCCTGCAGCCTACTACTGGCACAGATCCCATCTCTAGAATGTTCCTTTGTCGACTCTGTTATCCCTTTATTCTCTCTCTCCTCATGGCCTCCCAAGAAGTTTTATAACTTCTCCCTGGAAGCATCTCGAAGCATCCCGAAGATGCTCACCTCTTTCCTTTTTGATTGGTCAGTTCTCACCCTGTGACCTATGATGTTGATCCACACTAAAATGTAATCTAATTCCAACACCTCATTAACCCTTGGTTTACCTGAAGAGGGAAGTATCCCCCTTCAGCTAAGTCTAGATAATGGGAAGCCCCATTATCACAAGGCCACAAGATTCTGATGATTTCCCTCATCTATCCATGGGCATCTAGCCTCACCAACCCTCAGGCAGTGATGGTAGATTCCAAGGTGGGGAGCTCAGAGGGAGACATGCACAACCGGGCCAGTTGAGTCAGGTCCTGACTGTTGGCCGTGGGGTGTGAATGGATCACTGCATTCAGCTACATGATCCCAGTGGTCCTATTAAGAAAGGAGCTTAGTCTCTATCTCCTGTGTCTCTTCCTCTGCCTCATTTTCCCTAGTTGTTACCTTTCTCCTAGTCATCGATCAGGTCTCCACCGGGTGAACTGGAGCGTGGCTATCCACCCAGTCAGGGTTGTACAAGTGGGATGCCATTGTGTCCTCAGACAGTGGCTCCCTGAGGGTGGCAATGGGGAGAGAAGGAAGAAACTCTGGGCAGACTGCAGAGATGACGGCCTGCCAAGTTTGCAGTTCCATTTCTAAACTCTTCTACCCACTGCTGGCAAGCAGTGTGGCTCACAGCCTCCTGCTGCTCTTTGAACTGCTTCACCATGAATTTGGCGGCAGTTTTAGATTGGGCCAGTTCTTCCTCTAAAACCCTGGCCTGCTACTTCCAAGCCTGAGCTTGGAGGGTTACCTTGCTCAACTTCTGGCTAGTGGTCTGTGCAACAGACACGAATGTTAGTTTGTCTGCCTGCACAAACTCGGCTTGAAGCCAGGCTATCTCCTTAGCCATTTCCTCAATCTGGGCATTGGTGGTCATGAGGGCGCTCGAGGCATCCCGCACAGCAAACCAAAGTCCCCAAGCTGCAAGGGTGTCTTTGGAAGGCCCAAAAGGGATCTTTGCAGTTCTAGCCTGGAGGTAAGCCTCCCGCAGGTGGAAAAGGGGTCAGAAGTCTGGAAGCTGGAGTCCTTCCAAGAGCATTTCCCTTTACGGAGGACTCAACGTTCCAGATTTCCAGCTACCTTCCCTTCCTGCATGAGATTCTTCATCTTTATGCTGGTTCTATACGCTTCTCTTTCCACTAACTCAAATGGGACCAGATCTGTAGTTATGGGGAGGATCACCAAGATCCCTGGGGAGTTTTAGGGAGATGAACTCAACAGAACTTATTCTAGGGAAGGGGGTTAGGAATCAATCTACAGCCGCCCAAAGTACCCTTTTGCCTTCTATGAGCCAATGCTGGCTACCCACGCTCCAAACAAAAGGTAGGGATGTGATCCAGGGACGGGAAGGATAACTCCAGTCCTTTGGGGGAAAACCTTTACCTAGACTCCACCTAAGCTGAAGGAGGAACACAAACCCTGAGGGAAATTTTATTGTGCTGCCTGGCCAAGCAGCATGGAAAGACGGGAATGGAACCTAGCTGGATCATCTCTAAGTCAGTTTTTTGGGTGAGGGGGCCCTTCCTCTACCTTGGGACTAAATCTCTAGAAACCCTGATTCAGGCCAGGAATCACCACTTGTGCCTTCCAATAGGTTGGGAATCACAACCCGCACCTACAATTCCTAGCAGTCCAGGACTCACCACTTGTGCTTCTGCTGTTACAGGGCTCACCATCCATTTCAGCAAATTCTGTGGGACTCACCATCCACGTGTTCCTACAGTGCGAGGTTCACGACCCACTTTGTTTCTTGACCTTCCTTATGGTTGTATGTGCCTACTCTAACCAGTGGGCGTGTGTGGGCTAACTTGGCCTATCCACTAGCCCTCAGGGTCCCACCCCACAATAGTCTCCAAGTTAGGCAGAGATTCCCAGGACAGCTTGCGTACAGCCCTTGCGATCTGCCATGACTCACTGCTATGCTAGTGACCATGTAGGGGTAGCTGCCATACACAAGCCAAGATAGAAAGGGGGAGAGATTCCCAACCCCAACAGTAGCCCTGTGGCTCAATCACTTCAAAATTACATACACATGTTTCCTAACACTCTAGGCTTTTGGTTGGCTGTTCCCTACGTCAGCACCAACCTATTCTGCATGGGTGGACTTCCACTTAGATTAGGGGTGCCGGGGTTGCCTGCATTACCTTTGTTACCCTGACTTCTAGGGGTCCCATGGGGGACACCTTGATTCGCTCCAAAATACAAAGATTGGGGAAATTAGCGAAGCACTGACAATAGCAGAACGAGGGGCAGGGTAACCCAGCAGAATCTTTTACCCAATTTTTACAGGGTCAGACCAAGCGAAAAGCCAGATAAACATACCAATAACTGGATTTTATTAATAACTGTATTCTCACCCCCAATGCACTCACAACGCACGCACGCACACAAGGCCTATTGAGAAAGGAAAGAGGTGAAAATTGATAGAGGATTCAGTGGAGAGGGTGTAAAAGTGGTGATGTTGCACCTATCCTAAAATCTTCAGTCTGGGAAGTGGCGAGAAGAATGGAGCTCAGCAAAGAGAAGTGGGTTAGGGGATCACTCAATTAACAGAGTGCCGATCTGCTAGCATGACAGGGAGTTCTCCAAAGAGACCCTCAAAAACTAGGACTACTTATAGGCCAGAACATCCTTTGAGGGCAGGCCCTCTCCCGGGAAGAACAATGGCCAAAATAAAGGGAGTAATGCCACACAATAGCAACTGGGTAGTTTGCATGATTGGCTTATGCAGATGCAGTGCAGGGTTTACTAACATTGAAGTTGCTCAATCTGGGAAGAACCCTATAATCCCTCAAGTTGTCTCTTCCTTTTCTGAAGACCCTTTGTCCATGCAGACGTGTTTAGCCTGAGATCTGCTAGGGCAGTGGTTCTCAACCTCTGGGGACCCACAGGTTGAGAACCACTGTGCTAGGGGAACCTGACTGGGGATTTTCCTGGCCTGACCTGTTTTCAGTCATTCGACCTCTTTGTCTACGTACCCATTCAGGCAACCTCTCCGGCATGGTGGGCATATTTGATATCAAATTTATAGTCCCCAGGATAGGGTATTTGCCAGTGGGGTAACACCTACACATTCTGGCCCATATCTTAGATCCTATAATGGCTAGAGGGTTACTATTCTTTTTCCCCCTTTTTTTTAATGAAAGCTTGGAATCTGGCCAGATGATGGTCGAGACATTGGGAAGCAAGCCTTGTATCCCAGTAAGACACAACCAAACCAGGAGCATGACAAGCCTAGTATGAGAGGACTGGATACTGGAGATGGTGGGTGAAGGTACTTGGGCCGATTGTCCCTTTTGGAGAAAGGCAAAGATTTGTGAAGTTCCAGTGCTGAGGCTTGTGGATCTTCTTATTGTACAACATCTCAGAGCCTGGGAGATAAAAAGCTGCCCATGGTGCTGTTAGCTAGCCTTTGAAAAGCCCCAACAACAATGTAGGGCCTGCAAGAAACTCCTCATGTACCATCAGTGGCGTGAATCCTAGTGGGAATAGCAAAACAAAAAAATTCATTTTAGCACCTGTCCAGCTGTTGGAAAATATTGGGAGTATATTTCCAAAGAGACTGTGAGTAAATTGAGTGTGTTTCAATACTAAGTATGTTTTTATGAGGTGTTTATCATGTTTAGTATATACCAAACATTCGTTTAACAGAAGATTGTCATAGAACCATAGAATCATAGAGCTGGAAGAGACCATAGGGGCCATCCAGTCCAACCCCCTGCCACACATCAATGCACTCCCAACAGATGGCCATCTCCATTGCCATGCCTTTTGAATTTTTTCAAATCAACAAACTACAGGTAAATTTTAGGCCATTATTTAATATTTGGATGGCACATAGATGTATGATATGAAAAAGTTAAAGTCAATGTCACTTTTAATAATTATTGAATTAGATGTGCCTTATTGAAGATTTTGAATAAGTATAAATTGAAACTCCAATGTGGATCTCTCCACCAGAGGCCTTTTATAGAACAGAAATGAGAGCTGACCAAAAAAATGGTTGCTATATTATGACTTATTGGGAAAAAAAAGACCAAGATTATAACATGAAGTCACTACAACAATTACAGGAGGAAGGTGTTAACTTACAGCGGCTTTCATATAGATAATTATACACAAGATTTAAAAGAGAAAAGAAGGCTAAACAATTTGAAGAGTTTAAATTTGATTTGGAAATATCGTTATGTTTAGATGACTACCATTGATTGCTAAGATGTACAAGTTTTTGTTGAAATTTGATATGGAAGATGAACAAATAAAATAATACTGGGCAAAGAATTTTGGATATAATATACATATGGGAAAAGTTATGGATAAAGGATAAATGTATTAAAAATGTATTATGTTATGATCTCAAAATCTATTATAAGATGATGTACCATTGCACCAGAGAGATCACCAAAGATGTATAAAGAGACAAGAGCTAAATGTTGAAAGTGCCAGGACCATGTTGGCTCCTTGTATCAAATGTATCAAATGTAGTGGACATGCAACAAAGCTAAACAGTTCTGGATGAAGATACAAAAAATGATGCAAAAGATTTTAAATCTCAAGTTCCTAAAAAGTCTGAATTGTATCTGTTAGGAATCTGGGAATATGGTGCAACATTAGATAAGAAGCAACATAAACGAGTACAACACATGTTGTTAGCAGCAAGGTTAGTATATGCAAAGTATTAAAAAACTGTATTTACCAACTGTGGGTGAATGGGTAAACTGGCTGATGGGAATTATCAAAATAGACAGGATAAAAGGCAGAACACAAAATGAATTTTTGTCTGAATGGAAGTGGTTGATTGATTTTTTTAAAATAGAATAAAGGTAATCTGATAATAATAGGTTTTGAAACTTAAAAATTATGTCACTATATGTAAAAAAAGTGTAAAAGTAAATTTCGAAAACGTACTCTGTTATTTTTAAAAGTTATTTTTTTATGTAGGTGACTATAATAGCTGACTATTATCTTTTGATAATTGATCAGTAGTATAAACTAATTTAGAATAAGTTAATAATGATTTAGGAACTTGAGAAATTAAAGTAATAAGTGATCAGCAATAATTAATAACTACGAGATAGAATGAATGATTCAGTCATTAGTTGTAAATGCTTAAACAATATTATTTGTCTGCAACAAGGGGGGAACCAATTTTAGTTATGTTCTGTTAGTTTTTGTTTTAGGTATATGTAAATAGGATGTTGATGTTTGTATAAATGCAATTTTTGTTGTTTAGTATGTTTGATTTGTGTTGGGTTTTTTCATCTTTATTCAATAAAAAATTAATGGAGAAAAAAAGAAGTAAAACATTACAGTTAAATAAACAAACAAACTACAGGTAAATTTAAAGCCTGATTCAGCTTCATTATTAGTAAGAGATGAAAAAAATAGTGTCCAGTGCATATATAGATGAATCCACAATTAATACAATTTACAGTATTTAACATGGAGGTGGGGTTCATTCATACTCCCTGATATTGTTGTTGTATAGTCATATCTTTCTACTATAAATAATCCTATGCTATAAATAATCCAGTGTAGCACAGTTTCATTGAAATTAAGAGTCATTGTCAGATATATTTGTGAAAACAAGAAGCACTGATTGGAGTCTATTTTACACTAAACATGCACTTTCAACACATAAATAAATGTATAATCTGACAATCAGAAAACCCTTATTCAACCTTAATTATATCTGGCCTTTTTATATGATTGTACAACTCCTATCCAATGAGAACAAGAAATCCACTTATAACAAAGAAGAAAGGGTCAGATTTTTTTCCAGTTGCCACTTCTGTTGTAGATGACATCTTATGCTTAAAAATCACATGAACACTGCAAGTTCGATGCTTTACAGTTATAAAGCCTCCAGTCTTTGGAAAGGAAGTTCTAGGGCTCATTAAAACAGACTCTGTAAGATACTGGTGTCAATACTGGAACATTCCCTTTTTCGTCTTGGCAAATCAGGAATATAAGCCTAAATTCAGCAAAGAGTTTTCATTATCACAATAATTTCTATATCATGATATAAAAAGGAAAATGTGAATGGTGGTAAGAAAAAATGTAACAGCATCTTTGAGACCAAATTGGTTTATTGAGCATGACCTTTTGATGGACAGTACAGTACAGTGACAGTAGTGGATAGATGCATAGTGTATCTGAAAAAGTGTATTAATATTCATAAAAGCTCATGCTAAGATCAACCAGCCTATTTTAAAAAGTTCCCTGCTAGGATTTGTTCTTATCACCACCACATTTTCCTTTTTATTTTGTGCAAACTATCATGTCTGTCTCTTCCTTGGACATTTTTTCTTTTTTAAAAAAGCTCAAGGTATTAATAGTGAAATATCAAATTAAAAACAATAAAAAATATATATAACATAGAGACACATTTTACCTCATGAATGAATTACATAATAATCAAGTGGCCTGGCCAAATATTTTAAAATCAAACAATGATATCCCACTAAATAACAGGGAGAAGAGAAAATGTGCTGATATTGTATTATTCAATGCTCATAAGTTTTCTAGAAATCTTGACCATGTCTATATGACTTTGCTGATCAAAGAATATAACAAGTGAATTCAGCTCACTATGTTTAGTTGAAAAACTTCTTTTCTTTCTTTCTTTCTTTTTTTAAAAAATCTTTTTCATGACAGATGTGGTGGTATTTAGATACAACTTTCAAGCTTGTAACAGGTACTTATCTCAGGTTTTTAAGAATTGCTTTCATGTGATTAGGCATGAAAATGTAGTGGAGGGTGCTTCCTTTAGTTGATTATCAACTAATATACATGTGGATAAGCAAACTGTTTTGAAAATTTTTTTATAGTAAGCTGTAAGTAAATTTGCAGACATTATTATTATAAAATGCAACAGATGGACTCCTTAATTTTTTTTCCCCTTCGTACATCTCCTCTGACAAAAGTCTTCACTACCACAGCTTATTTTAGGGTAGCAATGGAGTATCTTTTATCCAACAGCCAATGTGGTAGCAGTTTGAGTATTGGACTGTGATTACTGAGACCAGGGTTCAAATCTCTGTTCAGCCATGGAAACCTACTGGCCTTGGGCAAGTCATATTCTCTCAGCCCCAGAGGAAGGCAAGGTAAAACTCCTGCTGAACAAATCTTGACACAAAAATCCTATTATAGGTTCAGTTTAGGGTCGGCATAAGTCAGAAATGACTCGAAGGCACACAACAACAACAATATTTCATCCAAAAGGGATAAAAAGCTCCTCTTCATCCTTAAATTTTGGCATCTGCAGTTGCAATTGTAACACAAAAAAGACTGTATTTCTAGGAAGAAGTCTGTATTGAATATGTCATTCTAACCGTATTTGTAGTTCTGACTTTATGCCTGTTGCTTGTTATTTTCTTCCAGGAATGAGGACTAAAGAATTCAAAAATTAGAGGCAACTTATACAATCAGCTTAATAAAGCAAATGCAGATTCCCCTCAGCTTCTTCCTGACGTGGTTTTTCCATGTGCAAGAAGTTTCAGTAACTACAGTACAAGAAAAGCTGATCTTGGAAGCTAAACAGGGTCAGCTCTGGTTAGTACTTGCATGGGAGACTGCTAACAACTACCAGCTGTTGCAGGCTATATTTAAGAGGAAAGAACTGGCAAAATCACTTCTGAAGATTCTTTGTCTAAGAAAACTCTATGAAATTAATGGGGTCACCATAAATGGACAGGTGACTTGAACACACATGGGACTTCTTCCTGGAAGCTAATGACATCTCACTTTTGTAAGTTATCATTTCAACAGAAGAAAAATTTTGTGTCTCTCAAACCATTTCTGTGCTTTTGTTGTGCCAAAGGTGAATTAAAGGTATCTTGATCCAGGTTACTCTTTAGCTGATGTTCCCCCATGCACATGAATTAAAAAGATTGCTGAATTAGAGATATACTAACCTTTGTTACTGCGGTGAACTGGCCCCCTCCCAGGGTCTACAATTTATCAATTCATAATATTTGATAAGATCTCCACGTGTCTGATGTTAAAATTCACTCCACATGTCTGACAGGGTCCCCTGGAAGAGCACGTAGGCAGGAGTGGCCGTACAGCTGATACTTGGAAAAACCCAGTCTGGCCAGTGACTTAATCTGTCACGTAGCCCCAGGAATCCTCCAGACATGCAACAGTTTAAGCACACAAAAGATCCTCTGCCCTAAGATGATAGCTTGATAGGATTAGTGCTCCTGACATTCTGTCTATCAAGTGAGGACAATTTCCATACTGCCAAATTTTGCCCCGGCAAATCCAGTCAAACTAAACACCCTGACATTTCGGAGCTTTGTGCTCCAAATCCAGGACATTCTGGAGCTTTGTCTTAGCTCCTCAAACCATTGTTCTCCCCGGGAAAGGATTAGTCTCCAAGGTACAGTTTCCCCCTATAAAAACCCCTGATTTTGAGCGGTTCCTCAGATCGCTCCCGGTTTCTTCCCCACTTGCCATCACTCCGTTTGCCGAGTGTTTCCCTCAGCCCTCCATGTGCTGAGACCCATTTCCTCGCTTTCTGCTTCCATCTCGGACTCTTGGACTCCAGGCCCAGGTGCAGTATCTCCCAAATCCAACCCTCTATAAACCCGCTATCAATTTTCTTGCTTTTATTTCTTTTTAGCTCCTGAGTGAGTGAGTGCGAAAGTCCGAACATGCGCAGTGACTTATTTTTAATAAAAATAAAAATAATCTTTTTAACAATTTGGTGTGGTTTTTGGTTTGGCTTGACCTCGTAAAAATTGGGCTTTAAGACCTTGCTAAGTTACCCTGCCTCTCATCTGCTATAGCTTGTGCTCTGGCTAATTCCCGTTCCTCTATTATATTGAGCACAGTGACAGGTCCTCCATGGGACCCCCAGAAATCAGGGTAACAGCTTGAGTGACTTGCATCACACCACTTCTGTGACTTGCATCACACCACTGTTGTCGAGATGCCCTCCATATTAAGTAATGGGATATGTAGTCTAGTATAATGTAACAGACAGCTCATAGCTGAAGAAGCATTGGTACCAGGGACTGTTAGATAAACATTGTTAGGAATGTGCTGATAACTACTGCTTGGCTGTAATGGCTTCAAGGTCTTTTGGCTAAGACGAGGCTACGCAGGGAATCTTAAAC
>CAOKZL010004120.1:0-46256 GCA_948472985.1 Iguana delicatissima
GATAAACAACAGAAAAAAGAAGTACTGGAGAAAATTTTATATTTAGTGACAACTGCAAGAATATTATATGCACAGAAATGGAAAAATAAGATTACACCACAAATGGAAGAATGGCTGGTGAAAGTGACAGAAATGCAAGAGATGGATAGATTAACTGGTATGGTTCAGGGAAGAAGGCAAAGACAACAGGAGGAGAGTTGGGATATGGTGAGTAAATATATAGTAAGTGTATAAAATTTATAATGGAATCCCCAAAAATAGAATGAGGAGTAGGAGAGGAAGAAAATGAAAAAAAAAAAAAAAAGGAGGCCCCTGGAGAAAAGGGGGGAAAGAGATAAATAAAGGATGTAAGATTGTAAAAGAATCAAGAAAAAAGACATGGAAATTGTAAATAAAATATAAAACGCGGATAAAGAGGTTGTGTCCCAGAATGAGAAGGTTAAAGGGGAAATACGCAAATAATGAGGGGGTTTTTTGGAGTTGGAACACAGATGAAATAGGAGGAAGGAAGAATCGTGGATGTAATGTATGGTAGGAGAATGTTGGGGGAGGGGGGAGGAGAGGGTTAAAAACGAGATTTTTAAATGGAGAGAATGAAGGATGTAAAGGGGTTTTATGGATGTTTACGAATGATTTGTATTGTATCGTGAAAAAGGAATAAAGATTATAATAAAAAAACAAAAAACAAAAAGGAGAGATACAGTAATAATAGGAGATTTCAATTACCCGGATATATGCTGGCAGTCAAACTCTGCCAAGACAGCAAGGTCCAGCAAGTTTCTTGCTAGTCTTGCAGACAACTTCATGGTCCAGAAGGTGGAAGAGGCCACAAGGGGATCAAATATTCTAGATCTGATCCTGACCAATGAGGTAGAAGTGGTTGGATCTTTAGTGGGGAGTGACCATGCCCTACTGGAATTTGGCATTCAGTGGGAAGGAGAAGATAAGGGTAGCCAGACACTCATCTTAGATTTTAAAAAAGTGGACTTCTGTAAACTTAGGGAGCTGCTGGTTGGAATTTCGTGGTCAAGAATAGTGAAAGGGAAAGGAGTTCAGGAGGCATGGGAGTTCCTTGAAAAGGAGATACTGAAGGTACAGTTTAAAACTCTGCCAATAAGGAGGAAAAATGGAAGGCATCTGAAGAAACCAGAATGGTTGACTAAAGAACTCTCAGCTGAGCTAAGGGTTAAGAGAAACATGTATAGGAAATGGAAGAAGGGGGAAAGCACCACAGAAGAATTTAAGCAAGTAGCCCGGAGATGTAGGGAGGAGGTCAGAAAGGCTAAAGCACAGAACGAACTTAGGCAGGCCAGAGACATTAAAAACAATAAACAGGGCTTTTTTAAATATGTCCGCAGCAAAGGGAAAAAGAAGGAGACGATAGGGTTGCTGCGCAGAGAAGATGGCGAATTACTCACAGGAGAAGAAAAAAGGCAGAACTACTTAACACCTTCTTTGCCTCAGTTTTTTCCCAGAAGGATACAAGCACTCAACCTGGTGGTTGGGGAGCAGGTGAGGAAGCAGGGGAAATGAGGCACATAATAGGTAGAGAAGTGGTACAGGAATACCTGGCCACGCTGGATGAATTCAAGTCTCCAGGGCCAGATGAATTGCATCCTAGGATATTAAAAGAACTGGCAGAGGTCATTTTGGAACCGCTTGCTATAATCTTTGAGAAATCTTGGAGGACAAGAGACGTTCCAGCAGACTGGAAGAGAGCAAATGTTGTCCCCATCTTCAAGAAGGGAAAAAAAGAGGACCCAAATAATTATCGCCCAGTCAGCCTGACATCGGTACCCAGAAAGATCCTGGAGCAAATCATTAAGCAGTCAGTTTCTAATCACTTAGAAAGCAAGGTGGTAATCACGAGAAGTCAACATGGATTTCTCAAAAATAAGTCATGCCAGACTAATCTTATCTCTTTTTATGATAGAGTTACTAGCTTGATAGATGAAGGAAATGCTGTGGATGTAGCATATCTCAATTTCAGTAAGGCCTTTGACAAAGTTCCCAATGACATTCTTGCAATGAAGCTGGTAAAATGTGGGCTGGACAGGGCTACTGTTAGTTGGATTTGTAATTGGTTGACCGACCGAACCCAAAGAGTGATCACGAATGGCTGCTTTTCATCCTGGAGAGAAGTGACTAGCGGGGTGCCACAGGCTTCTGTCCTGGGCCCAGTGGTGTTCAATATTTTTATCAATGACTTGGATGAAGGAATAGAGGGCATGCTGATCAAATCTGCAGATGATACCAAATTGGGAGGGGTTGCTAATACACCAGAGGACAGGATCAACATTCAAAATGACCTGGATAGATTGGAGAGCTGGGCCAAGGCTAACAAAATGAAATTCAACAGAGAGAAGTGTAAGGTCCTACACTTTAGATAGAAAAAATGGAATACAGAAATATAGGATGGGGGACACGTGGCTAGAGGGGAGTACCTGTGAAAGCGATCTAGGAGTCTTCATAGATCACAAGCTGAACATGAGTCAACAGTGTGATGCAGCAGCCAAGAAAGCCAATGCACTTCTCAGCTGCATCAATAGGAGTATGGTGTCTAGATCGAGGGAGGTACTGGTACCACTCTACTTTGCTTTGGTTAGACCTCATCTTGAATACTGTGTCCAGTTTTGGGCACCCCAATTCAAGAAGGATATGGTCAAGCTGGAGCAAGTCCAGAGGAGGGTGACCAAAATGGTGAGAGGCCTGGAAGCCATGCTCTTTGAGGATAGACTTAGAGAGATGGGTATGTTTAGTCTGCAGAAGAGAAGGTTAAGAGGGGACATGATAGCCATGTTTAAATATCTGAAGGGATGCCATGTAGAGGAAGGAGAGGGCTTGTTTTCTGCTGCTCCAGAGACCAGGACAAGGAGCAATGAATTCAAGGTGCAGGAAAGGAGATTCCACCTGAACCTCAGGAAGAACTTCCTGATGGTCAGGGCTGTCTGGCATTGGAATATGCTGCGTCATAGTGGAGTCTCCTTCCTTGGAGGTTTCTAAGCAGAGGCTAAATGGTCATCTGTTGGGAGTGCTTTGAGGGTGTTCCTGCATGGCAGGGGGTTGGACTGGATGGCCCGTGTGGTCTCTTCCAACTCTACATTTCTATGATTCTATGATTCTATAGTCTTGGCAGAGTTTGACCTCCAACAAATATCAGGATAATTGAAATTTCCTATTACTACTACATCTCTCCTTTCTGAATGTTTGGTCATCTGTTCCAGGAAGACATCATCCCTCAGTCTGTCTTGGGGGTCTGTAGTACACCCCCGGAATGACATCCGTGTTGTTTCTCCCCCCTTAATTTTCACCCAGATGCTCTCAACCTGGCTTTCAGGATTTGAGTCACAGATGTCTTCACAGGTGCAAGCCTCCTTGACAAATATTGCTACTCTTCATCCTTTCCTGTTTGATCTGTTTCTGTGAAGTAGGTTATACTCCTTTATTGATACATTCCAATCATGAGATTCATCCCACCAGGTTTCCGTGATACCTATTATGCCATCTCTGCTTTGCTGTGTTAAGAGTTCAAGTTCACCTTGTTTGTTTCCCATGCTCTGTGCATTAGTGTAGAATCATAGAATCATAGAGTTGGAAGAGACCTCAGGGACCATCGAGTCCAACCCCCAGCTATGCAGGAACATCCATCAAAACGTTCCCAACAGATGGCCATCCAGCCTCTGCTTAAAAACCTCCAAGGAAGGAGACTCTACCACACTCCGAGGCAGCATATTCCACTGCCAGACAGCTCTGACCATCAGGAATTTCTTCCTGAGGCTCAAGTGGAATCTCCTTTCCTGCACCTTGAATCCATTGCTCCTTGTCTTAGTCTCTGGAGTGGCAGAGAACAAACTTGCTCCTTCCTCAACATGACATCCCTTCAGATATTTAAACATGGCTATCATGTCCTCTCTTAACCTTCTCTTCTGCAGAATAAACATACCCAGCTCCCTAAGGCATTCTTCATAGGGCATGGCTTCCAGACCTTTCACCATTTTGGTTGCCCTCCTCTGGACACGTTCCAGCTTGTCGATATCCTTCTTAAATTGAGGTGCCAGAACAGGACACAGTATTCCAAATGAAGTCTAACCAATGCAGAATAAAGTGGTAGCATTACCTCCCTTGATCTAGACACCATACTTCTATTGATGCAACTAAGAATCACATTGGCTTTCTTGGCTGCCGCATCACACTGCTGACTCATGTTCAGCTTGTGCTTTACCAAGATTCCTAGATCTCATTCTACCAAGACTCCTAGATTTCAGAGGAATAGATCAAACAAGAAGAGAGGAGGAGCATCATTATGTTTACACCCGTGAAGAGATTTGGCTTTCTTGGCTGCCGCATCACACTGCTGACTCATGTTCAGCTTATGATCAACCAAGACTCCTAGATCCCTTTCACACATACTGCTATCCAGCCACGTGTCCCCAATCCTATATTTGTGCATTACATTTTTTATGCCTAAGTGCAGGACCTTACATTTCTCTCTGTTGAAATTCATTTTGTTACCTTTGGCCCAGCTCTCCAATCTGTAAAGGTCATTTTGAATTTTGATTCTGTCCTCTGGGGTATTAGCATCCCCTCCCAATTTGGTATCATCTGCAAATTTGATCAGCATGCCCTCTGCTCCTTCATCCAAATCATTGATGAAAATGTTGAATAGCACTGGGCCCAGGACAGAACCCTGTGGCAGCTCACTAGTCACTTCTCTTCAGGATGAAAAGCAGCCATTGGTGATCACTCTTTGGGTTCAGTCGGTCAACCAATTATCAATCCACCTAACAGTAGTCCTATCCAGCCTGCATTTTACTACCTTCTTTGCAAGAATGTCATGGGGAAATTTGTCAAAGGTCAAGATATGCTATGTCTACAGCATTCCCTTCCTCTATCAAGCTTATAACCCTAGCATAAAAAGAGATAAGATTTGTCTGGTATGACTTATTTTTGAGAAATCCATGCTGGCTTTTAGTGGTCATGGCATTGCTTTCTAAGTAATTACAAACTGAGTGTTTAATGATCTGCTCTAGGATCTTTCCTGGTATTGATGTCAAGCTGACCAGGCGATAATTATTTGGGTCCTCTTTTTTCCTCTTCTTGACGATGGGGATGACATTTGCCCTCCTCCAGTCTGTAAATGATATCTAAGCCCTGGAAGGGAATGGGTGTGGGAGCAGAGAGAGTTATTCATGTTTTTTTCTACTTTTGCAAGGGTTCTGTGCCTCAAACCGTTGCAAAAGTGGAAAGGCCAGTATATGGTGTCCTGTTGGGGGCACCACAGTTCAGAAAGGATATTGACAAGCTGTAATGTGTACAGAGGAGGGTAACCAAAATGATGGAAGGTCAGGAAACCATACCCTTTGAGAAGAGGCTTATGGAGCTGTGTATTTTTAGACTGGAGAAGAGAAGGTTAAGAGGCAACTTGATAACTGTGCTTAAATATTTGAAGGGAAGTCATATGGAGGATGGAGCAAACCTGTTTTCTGCTGCTCCAGAGACTAGGATACAGAGCAATGGCTTCAAACTTCAGAAAATGAGATTCCATCTAAACATTAGGAAGAACTCCCTGATGGTCAGAGCAGTTCGACAGTGCAATACATTGCCTAAGGAGTGTGGTGGGGTCTCCTTCTTTTGAGGTTTTTAAACAGCTTGGATGACCATCTGTCATGAATGCTTTGATTGTATATTCCTGCATGGCAGGGGGTTGGACTTGATGGCTCTTGTGGTCTCTTCCAGCTCAAGATTCTATAAATACACACACACACACAGAGAGAGAGAGAGAGACATATATGCGTGTGTGTGTGTCTGTCTGTGTATAAAATTCTGTTCTTTATAAATAAATACAACATGCAAGATTTACGTCAAGAACAGAATAGAGAACTCAAATATCTGATTCTGATTAATCAATGGCAATCACTTTCAACATCTATAACTGCTATGTTTACAGATCTCCAACACCATCTCATATAGTAGAAATTGTTTTTTTGGATACATCGGTCACCATAATTTCTGTTCAAGAAAGGGCTTTCTAAAGGAAATTGTTAGAGGTATAAAACTGCTAATGCTTTCTTAACACACATGTTTTGGAGTTTTTCCATAATAACTACATTTTGGGAGGAAATACACAAGTAAATTTAGTTTTGGAAAATTTCTTGATATTCAGTGACATGATCTTTTGAATTATTTACTTGTTTCATGGAATTAACAAATGGACAATGGAAGTGGGTTTTTCGCACACTTTTGGCTGCTAAAAGATTAATACTTCATTACTGAAAATAATTTTTCTCCAATTGTATCCAATGGATAATAGATCTAAGAAATTTGCTACATTTGAAAGGATGATGTATAGGTGAAATTTACAAATAGACTTATATTTGGACACCTGGTCAGCTTTTATAGATACATTTCTAATGTGATTGTTCTTCTTCCTTTTGCATTTTTATTTTCCTACTTTTATTATATTGGTATGGTACAATATGTAACTGAGATCTCTTTTGAATGGAAATAAATTGAAAAGAAAACAAACAAGCCCTGCTCAGGTCTGGCAGACTCAGGGCTGTAGCTTCCTTCATTGAGTCTATCCATCTGTAATACGATCTTCCTCTTTTCTTACTTCCTCCTATCTTTCCAAGCCTTACTGTCTTTTGTAGTGAATCATGTATTCACATGATACATCCAAAGTATGACAGTTTCAGTTTAATGCTAGGGAGAGTTCAGGCTTGATTTGCTCTAGGACTCACTTATTTGTCTTTTTAGAAGACCACCATAGAACTTTTCTCCAGCACTAGATTTCAAATGAGTTGATTTTCTTCCTGTTAGATTTCTTCACTGTCCAGTTTTCACAACCATACATAGAAATTACAAATCTGATGGTATGAACAGTCCTAACTTTAGTATTCTTTACCCTTTGTGGACCTTATCTAGTTCCTTCCAAGTCCTAGTCTTTTTCTGATTTCTTGACAGCTGTCTCCATTCTGATCAATGACTGAGCCAAGGTATGGAAAATCTTGAAATATTTCAATGTTTTTATCATCTGCTTTAAAGTTATGTAAATCCTCTGTGGTCATTATTTTTGTTTTTTGTTTTGTTTTTCATATTCAACTGTAAACATACCTTTGAACTTTCTTCCTTGACTTTCATCAGAAATCGTACCAAGACTTGCTACTTTCTGCTATTAGTATGATATCATCTGCATATTCTTTCTCCAATTTTTACACCTTCTCCAAGTCTAATCCTACTTTGTGTATGATACATTTCTCGTACCAGTTAAACAGATAAGGGGATAGCCTTGTCTGACCCCCTTGCCAATTGGAAACCATTCTATTTCTCTGTATTCTGTCCTGATGATAGCTTCTTCTGAGTACAGGTTATGTATCAGAACAATAAAATGTTGTGGCACACCAATTTCTTTAAGAGTAATCCATCCATTCCTTATCCTTGTGTCTCCTTTCCTTAGTGTTGCCTTTCTTGGGGGTTGATCTACATAGTAAGAGGGTTTGTTATAATCTATAAAGCACAGGCTGATTTTCTTCTGAAATTCTGTGCTGCACTCCATTATCAGATGTATGTTTACAACATGGTCACTGGTGCTTCTTCCTTTCCTGAACCCAGACTGTACATCTGGCATTTTTCACTCCATATATGGTAGAAGTCTTTGTTGTAGAATTTTGAGCATCAGTTTGCTTGCATGGAAGATGAAAGCAATGGTTCCCTGGTTGCTGAAATCTGTGGTGTCCCCTATCTGGGGACTGGAATGTATATTGAGCATTGGTTTGTTTTCCACATTTGTTGACAGATTATAGTTAGAAGCAGAGTAGATTCTGTCTCTGTAGCTTGAATCAGCTCTATTGGTATGCCTTCTAGTCCTGGTAATTTAATTCTTTTCTCTGAGTGCAGCTTCCAATTCCCTTTCTAAAATTGTAGGTTCATGTTCAAATGGTTCTCCCATTCTTTCATCTCTTTAGTTCTTCAGTGTATTATATCCAATACATGGACAATACAATGTATCCATTTTAATCTGGTTTCAGGCCTTGCTATGGAACCAAGACAGCTTTGGTTGCCTTGGTGGATGACCGATGCATGGAACTGGACAGAGCAGGGGGAATGTGCCCCCTGCTGGACCTCTCAGCACCTTTCAATATGGTCAATCATGGTTTCTTTCTGGACTATTTTGCTGAGATGGGACCTCGAGGCAGTGGCTCCATTCCTACCTGGAGAGCTAAACCAGAAAGTGGTGTTGGGGGACACCTGTTTGACATCCTGGCTGTTGGCTTGTGAGATCCCTCAGAGTTCTGTTTTTGCTCCCACGCCATTCAACAGAT
This sequence comes from Iguana delicatissima, assembly GCA_948472985.1. NCBI lineage: Eukaryota > Metazoa > Chordata > Lepidosauria > Squamata > Iguanidae > Iguana > Iguana delicatissima. The sequence goes on from CAOKZL010004120.1 coordinate 8,322, forward strand.
ATATGAAACTGCTTGGAGAGGTTGTCCAGAGTTTTGGGGTGTGGTGCTGTCAACATGCAGAGGACATCCAAATCTACTATTCTTTTCCACCCTCCAAGGAGGCTGATCTGGTTCTAACACAATGTTTGTCATCAGGAATGGAATGGATAAAGGCAAACAAGTAGAAACTTAATTCAGACAAGACAGAAGTACTCCTGGTTAGTCAGAAGAAAGATCAGGGAGCAGGGATTGATTCAGGATGTGCTAGATGAGATTACAACTCCTCCTGAAGACATAGGTTCTTTTGGTTTGAGTCCAATTGAGTCATTAGCCACAGCACTACTTATGGTTGTCCTCTCTATCCTCATAGTTCACTGTCATCCGACTGAGGAGTCTCATCTTGTGGAACCAGCTCTTGTTTCATTTTGGTTTGTCTCATCATAGGGTTTTCATGGTAAAAGATATTCAAAAACAGTACACCATGCCTCCCATTGTGCAGTACTAACAAGTGTTAGCTACGATGCCACTGCTGTTGTCTCTGAGAGGTATGAAGCCAGTGTCAGCCCCGCCACACACACTATTACAGCCCCACACAAGCCCCAGAACTGGCATGGTTTAATTGGCAAATAATATGCAATTGGGACCATATTAATTGACTTTGATACCTGAGATGATGGCAAGGTCACATTGGAAGAGGAAAATTCCTGATTGCAAACATGACATGTCAAAGAAGGTCAGCCTCACCCACTTCTAGGCAGTAGACCCCGTCAGTTCAGGACAATAGTGCTGCTGCTCTGAATACAACAGGTGTGAAATATGTAGCTGGACTCTCAGAGCTGAAATAGGGAAGTTTCCTACCAAATTGTGATTGACGTAACCCTGGTGCTGGTTAAGCACCTGGACGTTTTCCTATTATTTCCCCACATCTCCACAAAATCCAGCTATTATGACAACCATTATGACAACCTTTTCACTCAAACACAAAACCCATTAACTCTGTTACCGCAGTTCCTAGCTGGACTTGGGGGATACCAGATATCATTTTGATATCAATAATTTGGCCTTCATCACCTATTCCTTACCACGTGCTTGAGAGGCCCTTGGACAAGCATGCAAACAGCTCGGTTGCTAATCGCTATAATATTCCCAATCAATCAGGCAGGCCAGAAATAGCCAAACTGCTGCTTCAGGAGACTTCACGGCAAGTACCTCATTATGTATGCACACTACTTACAAAGAACTCCCTGCCCCGAGCAGGCAGCTTGATGAGCCAAATACTCAATCGTCAAGCACTCTGCGTTTGCATACTGGCTACTCTATTGACAATCTGGACTTAACACAATCATGCTAAATTCTGACCTTTCAGAGGCTTTGTCTCCAGCCCGAAATTCATTGTTTTCCCCAAATATGGACTAGCCTACGGCCACATTTTCCCCTATAAAAACCACTGACTCTGAGAGCTTCCTCGGATCACTCCCGACTTCCATACCTCCTTGCTGTCGCTTTGCTTGGCAAGCCTTCCCCTCAGTCCCACGTACTGAGAACCTTCATATCCACAAACTCTATCTTCAGACTATCCGGGCTTCAGGACAGGTGTAGTATTTCCCATACCAAAAACCTTCTCTCAAAATCCCTCTATCCAACTCCAACCTTTATTTCTATAGTTATCTGTGTGAATGTGTTGCATACACTTGTTTGATTGTATTTTAATAAAAACAACAATTATTATTTCACTTCTGTTTGCTCCTTGACTCGGCCTGACCCCGTAGATGTTGGGTAAAAGATCTCGCTCCATTGCCCTGCCTCTCGTATTGCTAGCTTGTGCTCTTTGACTAATTTCCCCAACTTGTATAATTTGGAGTGCATTTAGGTGTCTCTCACGGGACCCCCAGAAATCAGGGTAACAACTCTGTCCAAACGTCATTGTTTTTGTTGCAATTCCCATTGCCCACTTAACTGGGAGTTTGAGTCACAATTATATCTTTTGTACTTTTTTGGGTACAAATACCTCTGATTTTAGACTACTCAGTGCAGTCTCTCACTGATCCAAACACCACTTTGTCTGTCCGATTCTTGAATGAGAACTGTGCTTAGGTTTCCACCTAAACCATGTCGTTTCTGTCTCCACTTCTCTCCAGACTAGTAAATATTGCCCGAATCCCTCAAGGTGCTGTATCCCACTTTTCTTCCTTACCTTTGGTTAGCCATGCATGAGTGAGTGAATCATTGAGTGGGTGAGTGAATTTATTTCAATAAAACACATTTTTAGCTTACACTTTTACTCAATTTTTATGCACTTTTTTACACACTTTTTTTTCCTGCATGAACCCATAATATTGGTAGTCAGATCTCATTAAGTTACCCCCCTTTTACAAGCCTTCTAACTTTGAGTTAGTTAATTCCCCACTTCTGCAGGGAGATACTGGCATGCTGGGGTGGCCCTGTGGCAGCTACATTTTGGGGTAACACCACTACTGCTGCTGTCCAGTAGCTGTTTGGCACATTTAGTCTAGCTCCTCAGCAGAAGCCTGTTTGACATGGGGGACCCTAACAGCAGCACTGCTGCCATCAGAATAGCCTCTTGCCTCAGACAAGAGCATGCAACCTCACACCATTGGAAGCTAGAACCATTGGAGGGGTCTTTCATCCTGGGAACTTCAGATATTATTTCTAGTCATTTAAAAAAGGCCTTTACATACAGTGTGAGAGAAAGAAATTGGACAACCAAGACTTCTTTACAGAATAACAGTGTCATCCCATAAAGAATTTAAAAGTTAGTGTGGTATTTGTCCTAGACAACATGCCAATCTTAATGTTGAAAGGGATGACATATGCTTTGGAGTATATGTCATGGGGTATATATCATGACATAAAAAACAAAGAGAAAGAAAGCAAGACTACACATAAATATATAGATAGTAAGTTTCAATTTGCTATCAGCCCATAGGTCTGAAGATATTATAATGATACCATAGTTCCTGGTCACTAGAAGGTAGGCCTGAGCAATTATAATGCCTCTTTCACTAACACTGCTTTGAAGATATTCAACTCAAAGAGTTGCTTCTAGCTGAAAGAGAACACACCATCATGATAGGTGAAGAACCAGGACAGCAGGAAACTCTGGATTCACTGTTCAGCACTGTAACTAGGTAATACCATAACAATTCCATCTTATTTTTAGAGGTATCACTTGGCCAGTATAGAAATTATACTGTTTACACATTGGACAATGGGTTCTGGTTGTTGTCATGTGCCTTCAAGTCATTTCCAACTTATGGCAACCCTATCACAGGGTTTTCTCAGCATGATTTGTTCAGAAGGTGCTTGTCCTTGCCTTTCCCTGAGGGTGAGAGAGTGTGACTTACCCAAGGTAACCCAGTCAGTTTCCATGACTGAGTGGGGATTTGAACCCTGGTCTCCAAAATCATAGTCATGTAATTATTCGAATTATTCAAACAAACCATGCTGGCTTGGGTTCTGATTACTGTATACTTACTTTCTTACCATTAGTTATTTGTGGACTGACTTTTGTGCTAATGCAGACAGCATTTTTAAAAGCAAACAAATTCAAACAGAGAGGTAGGAATTAAACTAAAGTGACACATTTTATGAAAACTTGGGGATGGCATACAGATTTTGGAATTACTTAAACTACTTTATATTACCTATAATGCAAAGGGAGCTAAATTATGATCTGCATAAACAAAGCAAGTTGTTCACTAAAAAGAAATGTTTTGGACAATTTCTGGGCAGGACAGCAGGCAGACGCTCCTTGCCTCAGCTCTACAATGTGGAGAGCTTTTATAGTAAAAACGCTGGCCAGAGGGATCTTTGACTGAAAAAACTTACCATGGATCAAAGGGAGAGTGGAAGATCACCAATAAGGGGCCAGAATTCCCATTACTTACATTTACTCATGAGTAAATTTATAATGACTGAGGAGGCCTGAGGGACTTACATCCTTTGACCTTGCCATGAAATGCAGCTGCTTTGATCTGAGGATCTAACAGCTACATGTCAGCAACCTGCTTTTTGTTTTTTGTTTTTTTTAAAGACCTCTTAAAACTTTGGAATTACAAAAGTGAAGAATTCTTCAGATTAAAATGGAACAATGGAAGCCTCCACAGCCACCTTCTTTGTGCAACCAAGGGTCATAGAGTGTGTTTACCCCATAAGATCTGGATAAATAAGAAGACTGGGAGTTTACATGTTTAAAAGAGAATCATTAAGGACATAAGTGCATATATTTTTGTGGATAGACCAAATTTAATCTTATTTTCAGGACTGAATTTGACTTCAGCAAGGAGAAATTACAGCATGAGAAAATGCAGGGATTATCTCTTTGATGCTGATAAGGCTGACATAATGGCTGTATTTGGCTAGGTGTGAGAAGAATTGAGTTGTTAACTTTGTTGGATTGAGCAAAAGATGAGAGGCATGAAACAATTTGAGTGTCAAACACTGCTTAAAGGAAGAGTGGAAGTCACCTCTTTTTTTTCTTTTTTCTTTATTCTTTAATTTCTAATTTTTATGCTCTGTTTGTTCATGCTGTTTTTCTTTTTTGTGTACTTACAGAATTGTAGTGTTTCTGAAAATTATCAAAAAAGATATTATAAAACTAATAAATATTTTTCCATCCCTTCAAGCAGAGAAAGATATCACCAAAAAAGCATCATCATCCTTCAAAAACCTGTAATATACTTCTGGCTAATAACCTGTCATGCACTGGATGACCCAGAAAGCACAAAGACATTCTGAGGTTTCCAGTAGTTTTTATTCAAAGGGTTAACATGGGCAACAGCAGCACAGTTCCACAGAAGTTGCCAAAGCTGATTAATATTTGCTGTCTACTTCTTTTATAGATTATCAATACAAATTTAAACACACAAAACTGATGCCCTCCTGAGCACTTTTCCATGCGGGTGCCTGTTTCTAACTGCTTTGTCCTTGAACACTGTGGACCTGTCTGCCTGCCTTCCCCAGTTATCTTGATATCATCCCCTTCTCACAACAACCTGGCACCAGGAAGTGCTTTCACTTTTCCCACTAATCCCATCCAACAATTACTGAGTAACAGCATGTGATCTATAAAATACAATGTAGCAGACATTAGCACTGTTTAACATACATGCCGGCCCTCAGCAATGGTTACATACAGTCTGAGCCACTTGCTAAGTTTGCAAAGGATACAAATTCAATTACATCATACACATTCCCTCAAACTGTTTCTCCCTTTCTCCTTTTCACTGAAAAACACAGCAGGGAAGTGCTGCACCTGACATGACCAGAAAGACTCTCCATTTATTCACCTATGGGATGAATAAAAAACAAACAAAAAAGATGGAAGAAACCTTCAACGCTAAAATAGCTAAATCTTCTAATCATCCATAATGACAAGCAGACATAAAGTACTCATTCCTTTAGAAGGAAAGCCAGGAGGGAAAGGAGGATGGAAATTTTGATAGTAATGTTCAGTGGGAAAAGTTGGGTGGTGGGATTTGATAGGTTTGTTTGTTAGGGGGTTATAGGGTTATATGTATGTAATAGATAAGTTTGTAATTTTATACTACCCTTTCAATAAATAAAAATTAAAAGTAAAAAAAAAGAAGGAAAGCCAGGAGGACGAATTGCAATGTATAGATACTGCACATCGTTTTACATGAAAGTCTACCTGCTGCACTTTTTGAGAACAATGTGTGGGGAGAAAACATTTGAATTCTGTTCATGTATTAATACTTATATTTTATTCATCATCATAAAAGAAAATATTTCATAATTCAACTTTTTGTGGTTTTTCTAGAACTAAAGGATATGGGGAAAAAAGGGAAAAACTGGTTCTTCCCCTAAATATTTCTGATTTTTCTGCTGGAACTTCACATCTTTAGAACTGAAGGCAGCATTCTGTATTTATGGCGCCCATTTCACCACATACATCAAATTCTGTAATATAGATTGGAGTATAAGGTTGGCTCCCAAGCTTGAGACTTGATTTGAAAGTATCTTACAAAGACTTGACTTGAGACTTGAAGGGAGAGACTTGAGATTTGACTTGAGACTTGGAGTAAAAGACTGAAATACACCACTGTTATCCAGAGCCTAACAGTCCCTTGCAATAAATTGAAGGCTATATATTTCAGTATCATTTGATCCCATGCAGCACAGAAGGAAGGAGTAAGGCTTAACGGGCCTGATCAACCTGTTACTTTGTGAATTTTTGCATCTGGGATATGCACACATCTTGAAATCACCACTTCTGTTCCTCTGAAGACGAAATCAACATACGTTGTTGTTGTTGTTGTTGTGTCTTCAAGTCGTTTCCATCATTACATACTATCTTCATTTGGTTTTCCATTAAATGGAACCAAGCAAACGGTAATTTATTTCCATAGTTTCCATTTTTAGAGTTCCTAATCTAATGCGTTAATTTCTTCCTATGTGCTAATGACCATGATTTTTCTTTTCAGACGCCTGGTGACAAATGAAGCATTCCTTTCCTTATGTACAATCAGCAAGTTTTCTACTCAACACATAAATTTTAAAAGTTTGTAAAAAGTAGAAATTTCTCTCTAAAGGAAAAAATGTCCTTGTCTGCTCTTTCTAAGCAATACTTTCTGTAAGCTGCAGTCCTACGCTTCCCCTTACAGCGCGGTAAGCCCAAGGAACTCAGGGAAATAGATTCCCCCAAGAGGAGAGCGGGCGACCACGCTAGTCTATCGCCTCTCTCTGGAATTCGTTAATTCGTCCATTCGTGCCGCATAGGCCTGCACAAAACAAAGAGCTGACTCATCCTCTCCTCCACCCCCCGCGAAGTCACCTACTGCGCCTGCGCTTGAGATGACGTCTCGCGCCTGCGCAGCGCGAATCAGTTTTTTCCTCTAGGTAACAGGACCGTTCGTCGCAGCCGCCGCCTCTTCTCGCTTCAGGAAGCTGCCTGCTCTCCCTGTAGCTTGATTTAGTGTTGCTCGTAGCGCTATGCAGGGGAGGACGCTCGGTACTTGAAAAGGTAATGCGTTCCCCCAGCAAAGACAATTCCAGGGTCGGGGGAGAAGAAAAGTGGCTCATTGAATCGGCTCGTGTGGAAGTAGGAATGAAAGAGGGCTGGGTGGGTGCGGCCGCGGCAGAGTTGGTTAGAGGCAATGGCAGGAAGGCGACGGATGCGCGGTACCGCCGGAGGACGTTCTTGAACCCCATAAAGTGTGTGTGGGGGGGTCGAGGTAAGACCTGCCGAGGAGGGGTTGCGACGTTCCCTCAGGGGGCTGGGATGCTGAGATTTGGGTCCTGCCTGGCACATAAGAGGGAAGGGGAGGGAGGATGGCGTTTCGTCGGTTGGGGAAGAGCCAGACTGGATGCCCTTTGGTGCCTCAGGGCCATGTGAAACTGTATGCACAGGCAGTGTAGGAAATTGTATCTTCTCTGTAGCCCCCTCCCCTGCCTCGATTGTCCATCATTTTGAAACATTATGCCTTCCTGCTAAAGATCGCGAAAAGAAGAGAAAACAAAAGAATCTTGTGGTACCTTGTAAGGCTTTCAAAATATTGCTGTGGTATAAGCTTTTGTGGGTAGCCTAAATACCCTAAAGGCACCTGATCCTGTCAAATCTTGGAAACTAAGCAGGGTTACCTCTGATTAGCACCAATGAATAGCAGGTGCTATGGGCTATATTTCATAGGAAGGAACTGAGAAAACCACCTATTCCTTACCTAAGAAAACCCTGTGAAATTCATGGGGTTGCTATAAGTCAACGGGCAGTTTGAAGGCACTTACACACAGAAGCTTTTGTGGAGCAATGTCAGCTTCATTGCCTGAATGATAGAGGAGACTAGAGTGTACAGAAGCTTATGTTGGCATAGATATATTTTTTATTTTTTAAATTTTAACTTTTTAAAAATTTATTTATTTATTTTTGTATTGAAGATTCCACAAAATCACATGGAAATAATTATCTAAAAAAGGGGATGTGAAACTGCAGGTTTGGGGTGGGTGTGTGGGAGAGGATCACAGAGGTGTGAGCATAGGCTACTGGTGAATGCAGTCAAATGGGTTTTGTGGGTGGGGAAAGAAATTCCATCAAGGAAAGCAAGAGTGTTGTTGGGATTTGTAAGGGGGATGGCTTGGGAACTTGGTGATTGGTGTAAGGCCTCTTTAGTCACAGTGATGCTTCTGTAGGATTTTGTATTGGTTCAGGGCAGAAGAAACATAAATTACCAAAATAGCATGACACAGGTACTGGAAGACCAGGGACTTATGGGCAGAACTATTATTTGAGCATAGTTCTCATAACTACTAGCCACAATGACCTGGTGGAGCTTTCGTATTGAAAATTGTAGTTTCATGGGGGCAACAAACATCATGCCTTCATGGTCTGTTTAAGACTACTCTAGAGGTCAGTGCTGAATATCTTTATCTAGCAAGGCTTCTCTGGTAGTTTTTGGATCTTGTGGCTTGATGATTAGACCTGGAAGTAGAAGTTGAAAACTCATCCTTAGTTTCCAATTTGCTGTCTTGGGTGTTGTCAAAGGAAAGTTTTATGAATGGAAGATAGGCGCATGATATTGTGCCAATATGGCCTAGCTGCTATAAAAGTTTTACACATCTCTTCAGCTGGTGGTTGTATAGGTAAACAAAAAGATTCAAGGCATATCTCCCTTTAAAATGCTGAGAAAATAATGAATATTGCTGAAAAATCATTTGAAAAAAGTATGGACAGACATGTCTCTTATATCTGCTTATGTTCTTTATCAGACAAGGCCACTTAACACAGTATCATCGGCACTGGAATTGCCTTTTTTTTGGAGAAGGATCAGGCACGATTTCTCCTTGTAGACCCAGTGTTGTTGTTTGTTTTAATGGGAAATGATTTCGTTAAGACTTGGGTGTTTCCCTTTCAATGTTCTACAATTCATAAGCAAGGGTAAGTCTTTATTGTTACACATCAACTGTGTAATAATTGCTGTATAAAATACAAAATAGATAGTATATCTGTCTTAAAATCAACCAGCAGTTAAGGACATATAGAATGGGGAAAAAAACTAAAGGGGAGTTCATTCTCTCTGAATCTTCGGTGTGCTTAACACAGCAAAGAGATTTACCTTATACGAGGGAGATTAGCAAAGATGTATAAAGAGAAGAAGGCCAAATGTTGTAAATGTTGTACAGATTATGTTGGCACCTTTTATCATATGTGGTGGACATGGGATAAAACTAAACAGTTCTGGATGAAGATATAAAAATTTTATAAAAGATTTTAATTTCTCAGTTGCCTAAAAAACCCTGAATTATATCTGCTAGGAATCTGAGAAGAAGATAAAACAGAGGATAAGAGGCAATGTAACTAGTATGACGTATGTTGCTAGCAGCAAGACTAGTGTATGTCAAGTACTGGAAAAAATTGGAGCTATCAACAGTGGATGAATGGCTGAGCAGAGTGATGGGAACTGTTGAAATGAATAAGCGTATGCACAAGCTGAAGGACAGAACACAACATGAATTTTTGTCTGAATGGAAGAAGTTGATTGAGTTCTTAAAAAAGAAGGAAAGCTATTTGATGACAGTAGCTTTTGATAATTAAAATCAGTATTATTAATTAAGAAGTGTGAAAGTAGCTTTGGAAGGAGTGTTCTGTTTGTTTCAAAATGTTGTTTTTATATAGATGATAATTATTTTTAGATAAATGGTAATAAAGTAATCATAGAATCATACAATTGTAGAGTTGGAAGAGACCACAACAACGGTTGAGTCCAACCCCCTGTGTCAGGAACTGAATCCACACACACAAATAGTACAGTGCGTAAACACTATGTTTATTTGGAGTGAAGTACATTGTACAAGACGTTAGTGAGGAGACTACCATTCAAAAGGAAATGCAAGAGCTTAAGATTCCCCAGCGTTCCCTCCCCTTTGCCCAGAGACCTTGAAGCCATGAGAGCCAAGCAGCGCTTATCAGCACTTTCCTAGCAAGTGTTTATTTAACGGTCTCTGGTACCTAGGCTTCTCTGTTTACAAGCAGGCTGTTACTTATAATGGACTACATATCCCATTACTTAATATGGAGGGCATCCTGACATCCTGCCCTTTCCGGGAAAAAAAATGCTATACATCGTGTGAAATGCTGCATGGGTTAGCAAAGCTAAGAAGGGTTAGTGGGTGTGGAAATCAGGGACTTGTGAAAAGCAGAAAAGAAGTTGAGGACTAAAGACATCAGGAGAATCAAGACATTCAGTTAGTTGGAGGGGGACAGTAGTGTTTCTTTGTGGATTCTTCGATCAATGAATTGAGAAACTCCGGCGAGGCAGGGGTCAGTTAGCAAAGAAGTCTGCAAAGGGGCCGGTTTGAGCAAGCTGCAATGAAAAATAGGGTGGATGAGTTTGTATTTTGGAGACAGGGAAAGTTCAAAACTGACTGTATTAATGGCTTGTTTGATGGGGAAAGGACAAATGTATTTAGGGGCGAGTTTTTTTAGAGGGCCCCTCAAAAGTCAATTTTTTGTGGAGAGGTAAACAACATCCCCAGGTTTGTAGTTAGGGTTGCATTGCCTTTTCCTATTGGCAAAGCATTTGTGAGATGCTTTAGAAGTTTCAAGTGCAGAGCGAACAGATTTCCAGCTTTGATTTTGTGAGCCCAGTTGGCAGTAGATGGGGGAGACAACTTCAAACGGAGATTTTCCAGTTGAGGAATGCACAGCCGAATTGTAGGCAAATTCGGCGACTGGGAGCAGAGGCACCCAGTTATTTTGGTTGGAGTTAATAAAGCAGCGAAGGTATTGCTCTAGAGTTTGATTGATGCGTTCGGTCTGTCCATCAGTTTGTGGATGATGGCTACTACTGAGTTTTTGGATAATCCCAATGGATTTGAGGAGCGAGGTCCAGAACCTGGAAGTGAATGTTGATTCCCTATCTGAGATAATGCGAAGATGGCAGGCCGTGGAGTTTCCAGACATTAGAGATGAAAAGGTCAGCACGTTTTTCTGCAGTGGGGACTTTTTTGAGAGGAATGAAGTAGGATTGTTTCAAGAAGTGGTCTGTGACAACCCAGATGATATGAGGTCCTCGACAGTTGAGAAGACTGACTATGAAGTCCCAGGAAATGATGTCCCAGGGGGCTGAGGGCGCAGAGAGGGGCTGGAGAAGTCTGTGCGGTTTTGAGGTAGGAGGTTTACAGGTATTGCATGTAGCACAGTTCTTTATGTATTCTTGTACATACTTGGTTGATCCAGACCAGTGGAAAAGTTTCCTGATTGCGTGAAGCATTTTGAGGAAACCGAAATGCCCAGCAGGTTTAGAGTCATGATATCTTCTGAGTACCTGCAGTCTGCAGTCCAAAGGCACATATAATTTGGTTCCAATAAAAGCCACGCCATTAATCCAAGTAACTATGGTAGAGTGGCTGTTTAGCCAGTCATCAGTGGTGTAAGCAGTTTTTATGGCTTACAGGAAAGCGGAATTGAGCGTAGTAGAGATTGAGGCGTGGGCACATTCTTGTGCGCGCGTGGTAACTTGCATTCCCAGTGTGTTGGGAGTGAATAGGGTCTGTTCTTTAGGTGATGAGGAACTTTTTGAAGATGAAAGTTCATGGTTTTAGGTGTCTGTCTTCATTGTGCTGGAAGAGCACTGCCCTCATAGCAAAGACAGAGGCATCTGTTTGTATTATGAATTCCTCTTCTGTTTTTGGGAACAGCAGAAGTGGTTCTGAGGTGAATTTGTGCTTGAGTGTATCGAAGGCGATTTGGCGGTTTTTAGTCCATATAATCTTTTTTGAGAGTTTCTCATTGGGGTTAGAAGATTTCTTTAAGAGGTCAGTCAGTGGGAGGGCAATTGTGGCGAATCCCTCTATAAAGTTCCAGTAGAAATTGGCAAAGCCGAGGACTTGCTGTAGTTGTTTTCTTGTTTTCAGGGCTGGCCAGTTTAAAATTGTTTCGATTTTGGAGGGGTCCATATTTAGGTTGTTGTTATAAATCTGATATCCGAGGTACTCAAAAGTTTGAGCGTGAAATTTGCACTTAAGAGAGTTTCATAACAAGGTCGTTGTCTATGAGTCTTTGCAACACAGTTGTTACCACGGCAATCTGGTCTGGTCTTTGGTGAACTAAGATATCATTTTTGATATCATAATTCGGCCCTTTTTCCTGCCACCAGCTAAGTGTTTGTAAGGCTTCGCCGAACAAGCGCGACACTAGGCATGGGTGATAGTTGTAAAATACCAGATATAGCCAGTTCCGCTTTAGGGGGAAGCCACCCTACACAAACACCTTGATTGTAAGACAAAGAGGACTCTTTGACTGTGAAAACACCCTGGCAAGCCAGGCACTTAACGGCCGAGCTAGCCGCATCTACATACCAGCTATACTATTGTCAATTTGGTTCATAATTCAATCATGCAAATTCCGACCTTTCGGAGCCTTTGTCCCAGACCAAAACTCATTGTTCTCCTGTAAAGACCAGTCTAACCTGCGGTTGTTCTTTCCCTATAAAAGTTTTGAGAGCTCTTCAGAACTCTCACTTGACCTTGCTGAAATCGCTTAACCTCTTGCGGAACTCTCGCTGGACCTTGCTGAAATCACTTAACCTCTTGCTGAATCCCTGGAACTCTCGTCGGACCTAGCTGAAATCACTTGCTGAAATCCCTTGAAGCTCCTTTGGATCTTCCTCGCCTTGCTGCCGCTTGGTTCTACAGATTCCCCTTGGTCTACACGCTGGGTTTCCATCCTTCTCTTCAATTGGGGTCTCCAGGACTTCGGGCAGGTGGCGTATAGCTTATTTCTCCAAAACTCCAAAACTCTCCTTCTTTCCTCTCTAGTTAGGTGTACTTGAGTTTTATTATTTTCGTTTGCTTAATAAAAACTGTTAGTATTTTTAAACTGCTTGACTCCTCACTGACCTGAACCGGTATACATAGGATAAAAGATCTTTCTACGTTGCCCTACCTCTTGTTAGCCAAGAGGGTGCTCCAGCTAATTTTCCCCATCTTGTTTGTTGTTGTTTGGCTATTTGGGCGCCCCTCCCGGGACCCCCAGTTTACAAGGTAACAGAGTGGTGGAGCAAGGCGGGCAGTGCCGGTACCCCTAATTTGAGAAGGAGTCGCGAACCTCCTCAAATCGGGTGGTACTGATGTGGGGAACAGTCAGTGAATAGTTTTAGATCACAGTTAGGCAGGTTAGTGCATGTGCATGATCTCTGTGTGTTTGTGTAACTTTCCTGTCGGGTGGACACTGTACCTTTCTTCTCCTGGAATCACCTCCTTATCTTCGGTCTATCGTGGGGTGGGATCCAAAGTGTTAGGATGCTGGCACATTAGGAACGGTCCACACGCATCCAACACCTTAGCAGCAAGGCACACTGAAGCACTTTTGGAAAGGAGAAAATCCCCGCTCCTTTCATTGTCCCTTTACAAGTTTTCCTTTGGTTTTGTGGCTAGCTTTGTTTGGAATTGGAGAAGGCGTGGGTGGTGAGTCCTGGCTTCTCAGTTTTGCGGGTGTGTCCCGTTGTTGCCAGCTTGTTAAGATTGGGTGGTGAGTCCCAACCTAGCTGTGGGTTTAGCGGTTTAGCTCGAGGTAGAGGAAGGATCCCCTCACCCAGAAAACCAGAATAGGGGCGGTTCAGTTTTGGGTTCCTTGTCCCTCTTCCCCCGCTGCTTGGCCAGGCGGCGTAGTAAGTTCCTTTGAGTTCGTCATTCCCCCTTTTTGGGTCGTAGGTGGGCCTCCCCGTCCCTGAACCGTTGGTCTTGTCATTTTTGTCGCCGAGTGTGGGCGGACAAAGGTGACCTTTGTTTAGGCAGGCTGGAGTTTGGTTCCTTTTCCCTCTTCCCTAGCAAAGTTCCAGAGAGTTTGTTTTCCTCAGCTCCCCAAGGGTCTTGGTGATCCTCCTCATCACTCCAGGTCCTGGTCCCGTATTTAGTAGAAATTGTAGTGGTGAAATTGTTGTTGTTTTGTGTAGAAAGTGTTGTGTTGTTGTGATAGTATAGGTAATGGCTAAGGAGAGCCCTGTTGCAGTTGAGGACCTCATGTGCCAGGAGGAGGTCCAAGGGAAACTGGAGAGATGGGTTTTAGGTAAAGGAAAATGCCGCTGGAAAGCCTCCGTCTTCCAGACGGACGATCCCTTCTCCTCTCTCCGTGAAGCGTACACCCTGGCGCGTAAGACAAAGAACTCATTCAGGCCCTCGAAGGATTCGATGGCAGCTTGGGGACTTTGGCTTGTGGCTAGAGACACTAGTTCTGCCCTAGTAGAGATCCGAGGGAAGCTAGCGGAAGTAGAAAAAGAGAATGCCTGGCTTCATGCCGAGAATGTCACCTTGCGGGCGGACAGCGTAACTTTTGCGTCTGTCGCGCAGTCCACGCAACAGCAGTTAAGTGACATGTCCCTAGCTGCTCAGACTTGGGAGGAGAAAGCCCGTGCCTTAGAGGCCGAGCTTGATCATGCCCGGTCTGCGGCACGATTCATGGTGAATCAGGTGAAGGAACAGGAAGAGGTTGTTAGTCATGTAGCATGCCGACAATGGATTGCCAACTTAGAGAAACAGCTCCAGACATGAAAGGCTTTAATTTCGGCGGTGTGTCCGGAGCTGCTCTCTAGCTTTGCCAATGAGGACCCCTTGCTGGTAGACACCCTGGCGTCTTCTCCCTGCAATCCAGACTGGGAAGCCCCTAAGGCACCAGTCCCCATAGAAACACAATCTAAGACCTGCAGGACTGTCCCTGCCAATGATGATGGCGAAGAAGTCCGGGAGATGCAGGTCACTGAGACCTGAATTCCCTGGCGGGCCACCGAGGCAAAAGCGATTGCTGACCGGTTGGGCCCTTTAAATCGGTCCACCGGCATCATGTGGCTCAACGCAGTGTTGCATTCGCACCCTACAGCCAATGGCCAGGACCTAACCCAACTGGCTCGCCTTTGTATGTCCCCCTCAGACCTTCCGAGTCTTGAGTCTGCTGTGGCTATTTGAGGCTTGGCTAAGCTCGAAGCCTACGGTTGGATGAGAGAAATCATAAAGATCCTTTGGCCTGGACAGAGCGCAAGTGTGCTCTACATCAAGGAGCAGCAGGGTCCTCACGAGAACCCTGAGGCTTACGTGGCGCGGAAGCAACTACTTGTGATTCTGGCCGAGAAGGTCCCCCTGACGGCCCACAGAAACGTCTTTGATCATGCCGAGTTCAAGTTGATGCTTTGGAGGCTTGAACCGCAAGACAAGGTTGACCCTGGGCTTGATAAACCCAGACTCTACCTCACGGGAAGAGTTTGGGAACAACCTCCGCAGGGTTTCTGACCTGTTGCGAGAGGCTGACGCCCTGTGACCTCCCAAGACACACAAAAAGGAATCCAAGAATTGGGAACCCATGGTGAAGGTAACTTACTCCAATTACGGTCCCCATTCCTAGCACAGAAAAACAACCCCGAGTTCTGTTCCTCGAGGGAATTGGAATTCGCGCCCCGTTCCCAGACCGGACAGGCAGTGGCAGGGGAGGGACTCCTGTAGTCAGCCCACTGCCCCCAAACCACCTTTTGAGTATGGTTCTCCCAGGGAAACGTCTGGTAGGTATGAGCTCTCAACCCAGCTGGCTCCCTCGGACAGAGCCAGAATCTGGAGCATGCTACGCTGGTGTGGACTGGACATGAACCAGTTCGACCAGCGGCTCACGTCGGAGCTTCTAGAAGCTCTGGACAAACAGCTTTCTGCGGGTGGTAAACAACCGGTCAAGGCCATGACAAATGGCCCACCTCCGGCTGAATACTACCCGACACTAGACTTGCAAGCATAGGGATGCCCTCATCCCAGGATCTCTCCCAGCGAGTTGCAGCTCGGCTGAAGCCCAACAGATGGGGCAGATCCAAGGTGACGGCAGGCACTGGGACCCATAGGGACAACACTCCTGCCACCCCTCCTGCAGACTCTGGAGCAGCACCAAAGATGCTGCTCCCAAGCTGGATGACACAGGGTGAGCCCACTCCCGACGCTATCCGCTTGCCCGGATATGGTGGGGGGGCAACCTAAGCCACCCAGAGAACACAAGCGCCCAGGGCGCACCAGGGTTGGGCGGATGGCACTTCTTTCTGACTCGGCCCCGAGTGCGAATCCTGCTATCTCAGAGATTGCTGTGCTCTTGCAGCACCGAGAGGAATCGCACCAGGCTGAGGCTCAGGAGGAAGCCCCTTTAAAATTAGACAAGACACAGGACAGTTCCAGCCAGTGTGAGGGCCAGGAAAAGGAGAGCACATTGCCAGCGGAAGCCAGCCCCAAGCTTCCAAAGCTCTCCCTTGTCCCTGCTCTGAGGTCCCGGTTAGAAACCAGTAGTTTCCCCCAGGATTTTCTTGAAGCAGTGGCCCAGAGAGTTCTCCCTCTCCGTGCCGGCTCTCTGGGAAATCTCAAGGGAGACTGGGAATTTAAAGAGCGAGAGGCTCCTGCCCAGCCAGAGCCCAGATTAATAACGGCACTCGCTCTGGCACCCCCCAACTTGACTCCACGTACTCCCCTTTGTTGTAGTCCAGCCTGGGAGATTTCTAAAAGGGAGAGTCCCAAATGCCACATGGAGGCGGACCTGGCTACCGCCTCCCCCTCCGTAGAATTGTTTTGCTGCTACATCGTCCTTCAGGGACCTGACGGCACCTTGCCTGTGACTCTGGTGGTCGTACAGTGAGCCCGGGCTAGCTACGGCTCCGTTTCGGTCACCTACACACCGGGAGAGAGAAGTTCTCAGGAGGCACTTGGTTTAGATGCCAGCCTCCACTTTAAGAAATGGAAGGGTCAACCAGTTGATCCTGCATCGACGGTCATCCCCGAGCCAGAAGATCCCGGTGCCCAAGGACCCAATGTGAGCCCTTTAATTTGCCCGACTTCCTTGAGTGGCAAGGGAGTGCCAGCCTTTAATTGGTCCGAGACGCTTGTCTCAATCAATGAGGCGTTCGACAATGGTTGAACGGCCCCAACTTGCAGAGCTGGAGATGGAGTGGCGCCCCCTCCGAGCTCCCGGTCTTTGTAAATAGTTTCTCCTAGTTAGCTAATAGTTTGTTTTAGTGTTGTTTGGTTTGTTTTTCCTTTGCTAGTTCTTTCTTTTTTCACCATTTTGGCTGAGAGACTAGGAGAGTCTCTCGGTTCTGAGGTAGATCGGGTCTACAGAGTCAGCCCTGATACCCTGAGTAGGGCAGCTCCGACCAGGACGCCTGCCATCCCTGACTTTGAGGGATGGTCTTGTGCTATGGCATCCTGGGAAGTGTGGGCGTAGCTGCAAGGTTCTACCCTCTCAGTAGAACCAGGTCTGACTCTGGAGTACCGAGCTACAGCCCAGAATGGTTTCCTCCTCGGAGAGGCCTCTCTCCCCTTTCTTTCTATGTGCTTGGACTGTTAGGGTGAGAACCGTCTTGGCTGCTCCCTAGTCGCACTTCAATTCGGCCACCTAATTCCAAAAGTGTACGTCCACTCTCCGACGCCCCATAAGGGCCGGAGACCCACAAAATTGGCAAGACGCTTGGCCCCGGGGCATTGTTACTCATTTGCATATGTTAATAGAACATTTGCATACGTAGGCCCATCCATTCTGGACAATCTCTGGAAGCGTCAACGTCTGCTCTGGCAACGAGCAAGCGTAGCCCATGCTTGCTTTGAATTGGTTTTTAGTTCTGTTTTTTTAATCGGAATTGGGGACCCTCACTGCCAGGCGAAAGCCAGAGTATAACCTAGTTCAACTGAGACCAGAGAAGCAATCATGTATTCGTGAAAAGACAGATGCTTCACAGTCTCAGACTGTATTCCAAATTTGCATCCATTGATGAAATACTGAAGGAAGCAAAATGTGCAGGCCCAAGTTACCACAGAAGGTACCCCTGCATGGAGGCCCCCTCTACCGAGGTACGGTCAGACCACCTTCCACCTTAAAGTAACCAAGGTCTGGGACAGTCACCCATGTCTCCTCCATGTTAGCACCTTTTACCTGACATCGGTAAAACCCACCGAGGTGCCCCATTGTTATAAAAATTTGCAATCCAAATTCCACTCCCAAGGGACTTCACGCCACCAATTTGCATTGAATATTTGCATTTGCCATAACCTCTGTCAGTTTTCCCTCCTATCAAAAGCAATAGGTCCAGCTCAGGCCATCCGGGATCCGTCCGCCACCGCCGAGGCACCGTGGTGTGTGTGTGTGTGTGTGTGTGTGTGTGTGTGTGTGTATCCAGCCACATCACGGCTTCAGTCAAGGCGCCCGGTCCGTGTCAACATGTTCCTGTTCCTGCAGTTGGGGTGTCCAGCCAGCCGCACCTCCAACGAATCATCCGGAGTGAAGCTGCCCGCTTTCCTGTTTTGCAACTGTTCCTGTTGCTGCTTTACAAACCCGTTCCTGAGAAGAGCCAGCATGCCTGGGCTAGCTCGATCATGGACTGGACTATTTTGGTGCCTGCATTCTTCAGACCCCAAGCTTTTCCCGTTTCTAGGGGGGTGCAGAGACTTTGCTCATGCCTCACTTCCCCAGGACTTTGGACTTGTATTGCTGTATTCTCATCACCATTTAATTTCTCTCTACTCACATCATCATTGGACTGCCCAACTGCCTGCATTTGCCTGATTTCAGTTGTAAACTCTGCCCGCATTCAGTGTTGTCTCCATTCGGATATTGCCTGCATTTACAGTTTGGAATTGTTGCCATTATGCATCCGTTTGTGCAGAATGTCCTGCGTTTCATCTGTTACTGTATTTTATTGCATTTCATCTACTACTGTGTTTTATTGCATTTGTTTGTATACCATTAGAGTTAGGCTTTCTTGTTGCCCGCTTTGCATTGAACTTGTTGATAGTTAGGGAATGTTTTATTTAGATAAAAATGTTGCAAAACCCCTTGGTGTAATATGCCGCCGAGATCCGTAGACCTCTATTCGGCTCTAAATTCCTTTTGAAATGTTTGATTGAAAAATGAACAATTTGTATCAAATTGCCCATTTTCGGGGGGGGGGATTGTTACCACGGCAATCTGGTCTGGTCTTTGGTGAACGAAGATATCATTTTTGATATCATAATTCGGCCCTTTTTCCTGCCACCAGCTAAGTGTTTGTAAGGCTCCGCTGAACAAGCGCGACGCTAGGTATGGGTGATAGTTGTAAAATACCAGATATAGCCAGTTCCGCTTTAGGGGGAAGCCATCCTACACAAACATCTTGATTGTAAGACAAAAAGGACTCTTTGCCTGTGAAAACACCCTGGCGAGCCAGGCACTTAATGGCCGAACTAGCCGCATCTGCATACCAGCTATACTATTGTCAATTTGGTTCATAATTCAATCATGCAAATTCCGACCTTTCGGAGCCTTTGTCCCCAGACCAAAACTCATTGTTCTCCTGTAAATACCAGTCTAGCCTGCGGTCGTTCTTTCCCTATAAAAGACACCCCGTTTTGAGAGCTCTTCGGAACTCTCACTGGACCTTGCTGAAATCACTTAACCTCTTGCGGAACTCTCGCTGGACCTTGCTGAAATCACTTAACCTCTTGCTGAATCCCTGGAACTCTCGTCGGACCTAGCTGAAATCACTTGCTGAAATCACTTGAAGCTCCTTTTGGATCTTCTTCCTCGCCTTGCTGCCGCTTGGTTCTACAGATTCCCCTCGGTCTACACGCTGGGTTTCCATCCTTCTCTTCAGTTGGGTCTCCAGGACTTCGGGCAGGTGACGTATAGCTTATTTCTCCAAAACTCTCCTTCTTTCCTTTCTAGTTAGGTGTACCTGAGTTTTATTATTTTCGTTTGCTTAATAAAAACTGTTAGTATTTTTAAACTGCTTGACTCCTCACTGACCTGAACCGGTATACATAGGATAAAAGATCTCACTGCGTTGCCCTGCCTCTCGTTAACCAAGAGAGTGCTCCAGCTAATTTTCCCCATCTTTGTTGTTGTTTGGCTATTTGGGTGCCCCTCCCGGGACCCCCAGTTTACAGGGTAATACAGTGTGAACAAGCTTTACGTCTTGAGGCAGAGTTTCAGAGTAGATCAAAATGTCATCTAAATAAACAACTACACTGTTGTACAGAAATTCTTGCAAGATAGAGTTAAGGAATATTTGGAATACTGTGGGCCCAGCTTGTAGTCCAAAAGGGAGACAGTCCATTGGTAATTTCCCAAGGAGTTGAGAACATAGTGAGCCATTCACTGTCAGGACCCATCTTAATCCGATGTAAAGCTTCCTTGTGGTCCAGTTTCGTAAAGTATTTACCTTGCACTAGTTGGTTCATTATGTCCGTCATGAGCAGAATCAGGTAAGCATTAGGTAGTACTGTCTGATCTATTAAATTGTAATTCACAATGAGCCTGGGGTTCCCTCCGTCTTGTTTTTGCCGGAAAAATATTGGGCTTGCTGTTGGGTTGGAGGAAGGCTTATTAAAGCTGTGTTGCAAGTTTTTGTTCAGGAATTTCTTTAGGGCCTCTAGCTCCTGTTTGTTCACTGGGTAGATTTTTGGTTTGGGAATTTTGGCGCCATCTACCAGCCTTAGTTTACAGTTGAAGTCTCTATATGGTGAGAGTTTATCTGCTTCTTGGTCTTCAAATGCCTTCTGCAGGTCCCAGTACTCCTGTGGGATTTTCTGCAGTTCCTCAGCGCTAAGCTTAAGGGCTGTGTTTGGTTTTGATAATCCCTCAGGGGGTGTAATTTGGTTCTTCAGCAATGTTTTTGCCTTTTTTGTTTGTTTTAAGACACCTCGGGTCCAGTCTATTTTGGGATTATGTCTTTTTAGCCAGTCAAACCCGAGGACTACTTGGAATCTGATTTTGTTTGGTACTAGGAATTTCAAATGCCTTCAGATGCCTCCCACCTGAACAGGAATGGGTTTGGTCCTTTCCCTGATATGCAGGGTCGTCTGTTTGCGATAAGCGAATGGCCTTTTCGAGGGGTTCAAATTCTGCGGCAAGCTCTTTGGCCACTACGGGGTTCAGCAAACTTGTGGTACATCCTGAGTAAATCAATGTCTTGTAGTGTCTTAACTCCCCATCCATCCCTTGTAAAACTACAGTAACGTATACATGTCGAATTTTGGCTGTACTTACTTTTGCCAATTGGTCCAGAGCCCCTTCATCTCTGTCGGAGTCTGAGGGTGGCTGGGGGCTGTCCTCGCCCTCACAGACATGAGCCTGAGTTCACCGCCTGAGTGTTTTTGGTCTGAGGTTTCGGGGTGTCAGTTTTGTGGGATGTGGTCTTTGTGGAAGGAGCTCTCAGCTTTTCCTCGGTAGCCTTCTTTTGGTTTTGGCAGTCACTAACAATGTGACCTCTTTTCCCACATGTCAAGCAAGTCCCTTCGTACAGTCATTTCTTTCTTTTGTCGCTGTTTAGGATGGGGGGTTTCCTAGCTCCCAGGGTTTTGTGGCCACTCTCTTGGGCCTGTCTTTGGCGGGAAAGTTGGACACTTTCCAGGAGACTTTCTGCTTCACCAGCTAGCTTCATCCATCCCAACAGGCTGGCAGGGTTTCCTTGAGTAAGGCACCAATCCAGAATGGTGGGGTTCAATCCATCCTGAAAGAACTGCTTGAGTATGTCATCCTTCGAGTCTGGGACCTTTGCCGCTAATCTTCTAAATTCCTGGGTGTACTCTCTCACGGTTCCTTTTCCTTGGTGCAGTTTCCTGAGTTGGTGTCTGGCTTGCTCTTGCATAAAGGAGTCTCTCTCTGAGACAGCGCATGAACAGCTGGAGGTCTGCTGTTTCTTCAGCCTGGGTGTTGAACAAACTGGCGACCCACTCAGCCGCTTCACCCTTGAGGTGCTGGCTCAGGTATCTCCCTTTGGCGGCATCATCATTGAAGCTGTTCCCATAATCAGCCATGTAGTTGGAGGCCACGTTGACAAAGTAATTAAGAGTAGATCCTTTCCCATCATAAGTGGCTTTCATCTCTTGGAAAGGTCTCGGCCCAAGTTGAGATGCTGGTCCCCCAGGAGGTTCTGGTGCTATGGGAATGGGTGCTGCTGCTGCGGGCACTTGCTGTTGGGCACGTCCCAGCTGGGGTATCAGGATCCTCCAGTCAGCTAGTTGAGCTCTCAACTGGGATATCAATTCTCGTTGTAGCTCCACTTCCTCTTCTTTAGCTAGAAGTTGCTCCATCAGGTCAGTTTCGTTGGTTGTAACATCCCAACGTGTGGAACAACGGCATTGTCTGTGAGCTGTGTCGGGACGCTCTCCCCAGGCCCAGGTTTGTCCACTAACCGGGGAGGGGGTTGCAGGAATCACAGGATGTGCCTTAGCTTGCGCTTCCGTGGGTAGGTTGGGGTCCAGTTCCGCTTCCTCAGCTCGTTCATCACCTTGTGTTTCAGTAGTTTCACCAACCGCTCCTTCTTCCACTGATTCTTCTCCAGTTGCTTGGAACATGTTTTAGAATTTTGCTAGGAGTCTCCTCTGTCAGGAACTGAATCCACACACACAGATAGTACAGTGCATAAACACTATTTATTTGGAGTGAGGTACATTGTACAAGACGTTAGTGAGGAAACTACCGTTCAAAAGGAAATGCAAGAGCTTAAGATTCCCCAGCGTTTCCTCCCCTTTGCTTAGAGACCTTGAAGCCATGAGAGCCAAACAGTGCTTATTAGCACATTCCTAGCAACGGTCTCTGGTACCTAGGCTTCTCTGTTTACAAGCAGGTTGTTACTTATGCTGGACTACATATAACATTACTTAATATGGAGGACATCCTGACACCCTGCCATATAGGAACACACACTGAAAACACCCCCACCAAATGGCCATCCAGCCTCTGTTTTAAAAACCTCTGGAGAAGGTGACTCCACCACACTCCAAGACAGCACATTCTACTGTCGAATGACTCTCCCCATCATGAAGTTCTTCCTGATGTTTAGGTGAAAATTCTTTTCCTGTAGTTTGAATCCATTGCTCTGTGTCCTAGTCACTGCAGCAGCAGAAAACAAGCTTTCTCCATCATCAACATGACATCCCTTCAGATTTTTGAACATGAATATCATGTCACTTCTTACCCTTCTTTTTGTCAGGCTAAACATTCCTAGCTCCCTAAGCCACCCCTCGTAGGGCACAGTTTCCAGACCCTTCACCATTTTGGTCGCCCTCCTCTGGACACCTTCGAGCTTATCAATGTCTTTCTTGAATTGTGGTACCCAGAACTGGACACAGTATTCCAGGTGAGGTCTAACCAAAGCAGAATACTGTGGTAGTATTACTTCCCTTGATCTCCACGCTGTACTCCTATTGGTGCAGCCTAGAAGCACATTGGCTTTTTTAGCTGCTGCAACACACTATTGACTCATAGTCAGGTTGAGGTCCACTAAAACTTCTATATCTCTTTTACATGTACTGTTTTCCAGCTGGGTGTCACCCATCCTATACCTGTGCATTTCATTCTTTCTTCATAAATATAGTACTCCACATTTTCCCCTATTAAAATTCATTTTGTTAGTTTTGACCCAGCTCTCTAATCTGTCAAGGTTCTTTTCAGTTCTGATCCTGTCCTCTGGGGTATTAGCTATCCCTCCTAATTTGATGTCATCCACAGATGTGATGAGCATGCCCTCTATTCCTGTATCCAAGTCATTGATAAAGATGTTGAATAGCACTGAGTCCAGAACAGACTTCTCTCCAGGATTAAAAGAAGCCATTGGTGAGCACCTTTTGTGTTTGGCCAGTCAGCCAATTACAAATCCACTTAACAGTAGAATTGTCTAATGCACCTTTTACTACCTTGTTTGAATGGTTTGCATGGGGGATCTTATCAAAGGCCTTACTGAAATCAAGATACACTACTTCCACAGCATTCCCTTCATCCACCAAGCTTGTAATTTTAGTGAAATAAAAAATCAGATTAATCTGGCATGACTTGTTTTTGAGAAACACATGTTGACTTTTAATAATCATGGCATTCCTTTCTAAGTGTTTACAGAATGTCTAATTAATGTTCTGCTCTAAAATCTGTTACAGAATTGATTTCAGTCTGACTGAGTGGTAATTGTTTGGGTCCTTTTTTTTTAACCTTTTTGAAGAGGAGTACAATATTTGCCCTCATCTAGTCTGCTGGGACTTCTCCTAATCTCCAGGAACTTTCAAGAATTATTACCAGTGGGAATTAGTGTAGTCTCTAAAACCCCATACATTACCTTTTGCAAGGGAAGTAATAACTCTTCTCTCACCATTTTATAATAAGGGGTACCAAATCCATCCAACCCTGTTTTTTTTCTCATTTTCAATTTGTTCTGTCTCCATTTTGTTGATCTTATGGTTAACCTGTTCTTTTCCTTCTTCTGTCAATTTAGGTAAATTTTTCCAGTTCAGGTATTCTTCAATTTTTAGTAACATAAATGTTGGTCCTTGAATATAGTTTAAGAAAATAATCACAAAAAATCCTTTGACATCCTTATCTTTAATGTAATCTTTGTCACCTTCTTTCAATTTCATAATTGTGCTCTTCTGTCTTTCTTTTCTTTATCTGTAGACTAGCCATTTACCAGGCTTATTTGCATACTCAAAATTCTTTTGCTTCAGAAATTTCAGCTTCCTTTCTGTTTCTTCTGTCATCAACATCAACAGTCGATTTCTCAGTAATCGTAGTTTTTTCTGAATATCCCCATTTTTTTTAGATTTCTTTAATTCATTTTTAATTCCTCTTCCTTAGTTTTAATCTCATCTAAAACTTTGTGTTTTCTCTATTTGTTTTCTTTTCCCTGTTGACTTGAAAAAAAAAATCCTCTCATGTAAGCTTTACTTGCATCCCAAACAGTTCTGACATTTGTTTATTTAAGTTTCTCTCAAAAAATTCTTTGATCTCCCTCTTCACTTGGAAAACTAAGTCTTCTTTAGTCATCAGTGATTCATTCAATCAACATCTAAATTCTTTAGTTGTTTTTCTTATATACATTATTACTGGATTGTGGTCAGAAATGGTCTTTGGAAGAATCTCTTTTTATCAGTATCAGTCCAGATCTTTGATAGCCATATCATATCCAATCTTGAAAATTATTTATGTCTGTCAGAAAAGACATTTGGATGTTTAAGTTTCCAAATATCTACAGTTTATAAACTGTTCATTAATTCAAAAAAATTATTTGGCTCGAGATTTCTTAACCTCCTTCGATGAAGATCTATTTCTGGAGATACAACCCTATTCCAATCTCCCATTAAACACTGTTTATCCTAAGACATTTCTGACAAAACATCAGCTTTTGAATTAAAATTGACCTCTGTGAAATGAGTATATACATTTCCACAATCAATCCCCCCCCCTACATTTACAGTAATTTCAACATCTACAAATCTACTCTCCTCATCTGAGATAATCAATTTTGGCCACAAATTAGATCTTACATATATAATCACTCTGTTTTTCTTAGATAATCCTGCAGAAATGAATTCTAGTATTTCATTGATTCCATAAGAAGGACAAGACTTAACGTCAGCAAATAATTACACACCAATTCCATTGTTGAACAATGGCTACAAGATTTTTGCTTCATTACTAGATGGTAGATTAAGGAACCTACTAAACAAGTATATCAATGAAGATCAGAGTAGATTTTTACCAAGACGGCAGATGAAGGACAATATCTATTGTGAATTGTACTGGCTGTGATTGAATATTTTGAAAGTCACAATGAAAAACAAGGTGTTTTAATTTTTTTGGATGCTGAAAAAGCTTCTAGCAACTTAAGCTGACACTTTCTGTTCAAGGTGATTTTATATATGAATTTTGGCCTGAACTTTCGGACATGCTATATCTATGAATCAATGGGAAAGACTATGGACAAAAGAAATTAAGAACACACCTTGCTATTGAAGTGGATGTGCAGTTTCAGGATAGGCCTGATGACCACAACGAGTGGGAAAAAAGCAGAAAATTGACTTTGCAGATGCAGTCTTTCTCTGTGCTTGATGAAAACAATAGAACTCTGTAAACATTGAATGTAATCTTGCTTTGTTTTGCAGTAGAAATGTAACCAGTAAGTTGAAACATTTCAAGGTGCGCAGAAGAACAGCTCATTGTTCGTTGTATGGGAAAAACAAAACTTAGGCCGCTTGTATGACACGTCTGTTGGAATGTATAAAGGCTTGAGCAATCTAAGAGGCAGGGCTGGTTTCTTTGGGAGTGATCCCGACCGGTGCTGCTTGCTAGCAAGAAGAAATAATAAAGAAAATCTTTTTTTCAAACCGATGTCTGATCTCTGACTTGCCACTTTACCATGACTTACAAGAAAATTATTATAAAACGACATTAGGCTGGTATCTTACACCACAAGCACTTTCTAAGATGCATAAAGAGATGAGTAATAGTTGTTGGAAGTGCCAAAACCACATTGGATCTTTATATCAAATGTGATAGATCTGTGATAAAGCTAAACAGTTTTTGAAGGATAATACAGAATACAATTCAAAAAATTTTGAAATGTCAGATTACTAAATCTCCTGAATTATTTTTACTTGGAATGTGGTGAGAATATACAAGCTATGACAAGCAACAACAGAAATTGCGTCAGTATATGTTATTAGCAGCAAGATTAGTCTGTGCTAAGTATTGGGAGAAAACAGAAATCCCATCAATGACCAGATGGTTTAATACATAGATGGCAATACTGGAAATTGGTAAACTTACAGCTAAACTGAAAGGTTCCATGGAAGATTATTTTTTTAAGGGAGTGGCAGTTACTGATTGTAACTGACATGATGATTGTAACTGACATGATAATTTTGAGATTTTGAACTTGGAGCCTTTATTTTTTTTAATATGATTAGATGTTTATTTACTATGATTTTGTGTGAATGGGTCAAAGAAAATTATAGATGACTTTAATTTGTTGCCATATTAATCTATCTATTTTTCTTCTATATGTATTATGCATAAATAAGGAGGTGTTAAAAAGGCCAGGACTAAGAAATAGAATGATTTGAATGAATGGCATCAATATTTCATTTTGTTTATTTGGATAAAAAAGACAAAAGTAGATATAAGCACACACAAATATACATAGACACATTAATTTACTAGGTTCATTACCATACCTTTTATCGTAGAATTAAATTTAGGCAACAAATATTAAATTTAGTGATAATTTGTGACATATTAAATTAGTATTCCTCTAGAGTTCCTACTGGCTGTTGACAACAGGGGCAGGAACCAACTTTTTAAGTTAAGTATAGTTATTTGTTTGTTTGTTTATTTGTCTATTATATTTGTATGCCGCCTTTCTCCCGGCATGGGACCCAAGGCAGCTTCCGTCAACAAATTAAAAATAATTTAAAAAATTAAAAAGTATAAAATAATAAAAACCTAAAACAATACTTCGTTAAAACAAATTACTAAATAAAGCTCCCTGGCTTACATGAAAGCCTGTTTAAGAAGAAATGTTTTCGCCTGCTGGCGAAAGGAGAGTAGAGAGGGGGCCTGCCTAGCCTCTGTGGAAGAGTGTTCCACAGGGTGAGAGCAGCCACTGAGAAGGCTCTCTCTCATGTCCTCACCAGGAGAGCCTGGGATGGTGGTAGGACCAAGAGAAAGCCTTCCGCAGCAGCTCTTAAGGCTCTAGCCAGTTTGTACAGGGAGATAAGATCTTTCAGATAGCCTGGACTTAAGCTGTATAGGGATTTATCAGTCATAACTATCACTTTGAATTGTGCCTGGAAACAAACAGCCAGTGAAGCTGTTTGAACAAGGGAGTTACGTGCTTCCTGTAACTGGCCCCAGTTAGCATTGTGCCTGCCGCGTTTTGAACCCATTGAACTTTCCAAACATTTTCCACAGGCAGGCCCACGGAGAGTGTGTTACAATAGTCCAAATGAGATGTAATCAAGGCGTATATTACAGAAGCCAGATCTGACGTTTCAAATAACGGGTACAGCTGGTGCACAAGTTTTAACTGTGTAAATGCACACCTGACTACTGCTGAGACCTGAACAGTTGAATTCAGGAGAACACCAAGGCTGCAATCCTGAGATTTCAGGGGGAGTGTAACCTCATCCAGCACAGGCAAAGTCCCTGTTTCCTGATCTGCCTTTCAACAGACCAGGAGCACCTGTGTCTTATTAGTTTAGATTGTTGTTTATAATTTTGCTGTTTTGTGGTCATTATTTCATATAGTGGATTTTTGGTTGTCTTTGAATGTTTTTTTCTTTTTTTTTCTTTTTTTATTAATTTGGTTAGTTTGTGTTTGGTGTTTTATGCTTTTATATAATTTTTTTAAAAAAGAATTATTGCCAGTAGTTCTGAAATGACTTGTGCCAGTTCTTTTAATACTCTTGGATGTAGTTCATCTGGCCCTGGTGACTTGAATTCACTTAGAGTAGACAGGTATTCCTGTACTACCTCTTTGCCTATTCTATGCTGCATTTACCGTTTTTCCTCATCTGTTCCATTTTCTCCAGGCTGAACATTTTTTTTCTTTCTGGAGAAGACCAAGGCAAAGAAGTAGTTCTGCCTTTTCTCTGTCCCTTCTTAACACTTCTTTATCTTCTTCTTGCAGCAACCCTATCTTCTCCTTGTTTTTCCTTTTGCTACAGACATAACTAGAATAGAATAATTTAATAAGTAGATATGAATTTGAGAAATTAAGTAATTAATAATTATGGAATAAAATGTATGATTTAATAGTTAAGCGTAATTGTTTAAATAATATGACTTATTTGCAACAAGGATGGGAGCCCAACCTTAGTTTTGTGTTTGTTTTAGTTATGTGTAGGTGTCTGTTTATGTTTGCATGGATGTATTTTTTGTTATTGTTTTATATGTGTGGATTGTGCTGTTCTTTTCATTTAATAATTTAAAAAAAAAATGAAGCAAATTGGCTTATTGTGTTACCTGATCCTTTTTTTTTAAAAAATTAACAGGAAGGTAAAAGGAGGAAATATTGACGTGCATCCATCAGAAAAGGCACTTATTGTTCACTATGAAGTGGAAGCTACCATTCTTGGAGAGATGGGAGATCCTATGCTGGGAGAACGCAAGGAATGTCAAAAAATGTAAGCTTACAGTAATCATACAAGAGTATCTTCAGAAATGTTTGGGTGACTTAAATGACTTAGTGAAAAAAAAATCTGGCTAATCTTATATTTTCAAAGTTTTTTGGGGGGAGGAGACCTGGAATAACAAAAAATTGTGATGATTATGATTTAGTAATATTTAATACAGTTCTTCTTCATGGTCTCTGTGCCTCACACATTGGGATCTTCGTGCATGCACAGTAGCTTTCGGAAAGTTCTAGAGCTGAGCAGCTTGGTGGGAACCCTCCCCCTTTCAGTACTGAGCATGCTCAGCCCAAGCTAACGGTCCCTCCTCAGTTTTCTTTTGTCTGCCGGGGTGTTAACAGCGAACGGAAAGACTTCTTCAGTTGACCAGCTTTCTCTCTGGTTTTTCTTCTCCTTTTGCATTCGTTCCTTCTTTGGACTTTTGTGAGAACCCCTCTACATCTTTTTATGTCTTCGTTGTTTAAATACTGCGTAACGTGTGGTCTCAAGGTTGCGTTGTCCAACGGATGTACTGAGTGCCTCTTCTGCCTCAGGGAGGACCACAACGTTTGAGCCTGCTCCGTTTGCAAGGAGTTTACAGCTCAAACCTTGAGGAACAGAGCTTCTAGACTAAAATCCCATTGCTGGGAGCAAGTTTTAAGGATTAAGGAACAGGCAGCTTCAAATACTGCCCTCTTTACTTCAATGGCTTCTCGTTCCTCTGGCATTACGTGACCTGTGACCACACCCTCGTCAGTAGTGACGGGTGCGATACCAACCTCGACAGTACCAGGCTCGATACCGTCGTCAACGTCCTTGCCTCCCATTTCTTCCTTGCCTTGGATTCCGAAGCTTTCTCAGATGCCGATTGCCTCCTTGGCGTTGGGGGATGCCTCTGCGGGCTTGCAGGTAGCTCAGCCTTCTAAGCCCCTCGCTGCAGCTCAGTGGAAGCAGTCTTCTTCACATCCTTTTGACCCTTCTGTGAAGGATAAGAAAAAGAAGAAGCAGCACTGGTCACCTTCACCAGCAACCCAGTCGTCATGTGTCCTGACACCCCCGTCAACCCAGCCTACTATGACTACTGTCGAGGAGGAGGGCCCTCCTGATATTTCTACAGAGCAGAACAACTCCCGGTGGTGGTATTACCATCGGCGTTGGAGGACCGTCCGACTCAACCAGACCCGCCTGTGCTGGCCACACCTCTCTCACCACACGGTCAATCCGAACATGGGCTGGACTGTCCGGAAGTTTCTGACTCTATTCTTGGACAGCCCATGGGTTCCTTCTCAACAGAGGGCACCTTCCTGTGGCTGCGCCTGCACTAGTGCAGCACGCTGTCCGGGCTGTACAGATAGGCCTCGATCCTCGTGGTGGCAGGATGCTAGATCTCATCGTGGCAGGTCAAGGATGTGGCTTGATTCGCCATTCTTGTCAGCCTCATACATTGCACGATATGGCCATGAGCACGTTTGGTGGGAGCAGCTGGGATCGTACTATTCATACTCCCCTGCATACAGAGACCGGTACCACGCCAATATCTGTTGTTGGTTACCCCACCTTCGTCACTCTCAGTCTCCATCCTCAGTGTTTCAGTACCACCTGACATCTTGGTACCGGAGATCACCATCTCAATCCAGATTGCATTGTCTGTACTACCGATGATCTGCCTCTTGCCGTCGATCTTGAGACTGCTCGCTTCAGCACCGGCCTGTATCGCCATTTCCTCGGGTAACAGCCACTGTTTCTTGTCCACCTATGGATACCCTTCCGATGCCTCTGTGGTCATCGACGGCTTCGATCCCGACCCAGTTGATCCTGCGTCCGATTCCGGCTGTCCTACCGGTACCGCCCTCGACAGCACCTCCACCAGTTGTGCTACCATTGGTACCGTCTTCAGTACTGTCCTCAACACCCACTCCATCTCCTCTGGCTGCGGTACTACGAGCTCAGCTGCCTTGTGGCTAGGGGCCGCTGTCTCATTCTTCCCAGTCCTACGATTTGGACTCGGATTCTGGTGACTCCATACCTGATTCACACTCGTCTCCAGCCTTGGCGTTCGATGAGCCCACTCCGGACTCGACACCCGAGGACGTCAAGCAGTTCTCAGACATCCTCTTGCGAATGGCCAACACCCTCGGCCTCGATGTCTCCGGACCGGCTCCGACAGTGCAAGACCCAGTCTTCCATTATGTGGACACCCACCCGCCATCGGCGGCTCCAATACCATTCCTGCCCGTGTTGCAGGAGGTATTGAAACATCCTTGGGCCCAGCCAGCCTCTCTACAACCAATACCCAATCGTCTGGAGCACTTTTATAGGACCCAGAAAAAGGATGTCGATTTTCTGTTTAACCACCTGGTGCCAAATTCCATCGTGGTCAAATCATCTCATACGAAAGGTGGTAAGAGGGCACACACCACTCTACATGATCGAGAAGGTTGCAGATTAGACTCTTTAGGAAGGCGTTTCTATTCTGTATCTTCCTTGATCGTGAGGATCTCCAATACCCAGGCTTGCCTTGCCACCTACTAACAGAACATCTGGGACAAGTTTTATCCCCTGCTGGCCCATCTGCCGGACGACCACAGGACAAGTGCTATCCAATTTTATAATGAATTGGTGGCCTTGTCCAACCAGAAAATCCTGTCTTCCCGGCACACGGTCGAGGGAGCAGCCTGGGTGATGGTCAGTGCGGTCGCTGTCCAACGGTTCGCTTGGTTGCGGTCTGCTGGACTCCAGGAAGACAGCAGGAAGCAGATTGAGGATTTACCTTTCGACGGACCGGGCCTGTTTCATGTGGCTACCGACGACACCATGGATCATCTTGTCAAGGCACGTCTTACAGCCAAGAGGATGGGGATCCATCAAACACCACAGTCCCATCATAGTTTCACTTCTCGTTCTTCCTGGCGTCGGTCGATCTACTCTTATGCGTCCCGATCTCCCCGCCAGACATCTGCTTGGTCCTCGCTTCCATCTTCAACGCGTAGGACCTTGAGAGGGCACCAACCATCTTCGAAGAAAGCTTCCTCCACGGCGAAGTCACGATTTTGACTTCCGCCGCATGTCATGGCTGGCATGATCAGCCCTGCAGTGGGAGGAGGGGGAGATGGCAAGGGGGGCAGAAAAGATCTTTTCCTCCAGGTTGCCATCTGCTTGCCCACAGCTCCTGGACTGATTGCCCCAGCAGCGGGGGGTGGGGTGGAAGGGCAAAAGGAAGGAAAGATTTTTTCTCCCCTTCCCATCTCGTGCCCTTTGCCAGCAATGGCTGGCGTGGCATGTGTGCAGGGAAGGAGGGGTGCTGGGAGGGAGTTATTTGTGGTTATTTCGTGGTTATTTAATAAACCTGTGGTTATTTCGCAGGGGTCCTCTGCATGTATCCTCTGCGAATGTGAAGGGCCTATTGTATGTTAAGAAACAAAGTTAAAGTACATTACACATCATATCCAATACAAATATCTCAAAAAGTGTTGTTGTTGTTGTTGTTGTTGTTTTAGTAGATCAAAGTGTTTCATTCGGGGGAAAAGATCCTCATAGTTCAGCCTCCCTAACTTTTGCAGGGACTTTTGGTCACTCATTATATAAAAAGGAAGGCACTTGCAACAATTTCTTCAGTAGGTATAAAATGAAATCTATATGTTTGCTTGGATCATTAATGTTCAAAGTGTGAAGCCAAGGGATTCCTACTTCCTTGGCTCTAACAAAAATAGGAACTTGGCTAATGTGTTGAACTTGTTAGGGATTAAAGGAAAGAAAGTTCTTTGCTCTCTCCTTTTATAATGGTGAGGCCCTTACCTCAGATTCCTTGCTGAAAACAATAATCCCTTTTTTAGTTTTTAGTGAGTGCTTTAGTCTAGTGCTTGTTTAATGTAGTTCAAAAGTTGTTTTATTTGGAAAGTATTTCTATTGAAATGCTTGGAAATAGTTTAAGAAATGGCACTCTACTAGTATAAGCTTCTTTTTCTTTAGATTCGTATTAGCATAAAAACCATATTAAGACACAAATCTGTTACAATATTAGTTTAAGAATGCAAACAGTACTGTACATCTTGTATGCCTTCTTGAGAAATAAAATAGTTAAATATTCTTAGTCTTAAAATAGTTTACTACAATAGTGAAATTGCTGTTATGCTACTAGTATATCTAGTCATTACATTACTGGGAAGTTTATTGTTTCAAAGCAGATTATCGTACTTATGATTGTATGGAATGGTTGCATTCAGACAGCCTTTTATCTCCTGATACTTTTGGAAAGCCTAAACTGCATGTTAGATTTTGCAGCATCAGTGCTTATCTTTCTTCTTTCACAAATAAGTCCAGCAAGTGAAGGTAGTGTCACCTTGTATCTAGAACACTGTCCATTTCCCTTTTACCAGGCTGTATACCCCCACAATTTGATTGGCGAAATATGATTTAATTGGCAAAATATATTAGTTGGCATAAATATAAAACATGCCCTGCTATGTCTGAATGGCCAGGCTGTATAAGAGAAAAAGGCCGGCCAAACATGTGCATTGCAAATTAGGTCAGAAAAAATCTCCAAGCGTAGCCAGGTCATGCCCAAGAAATCACCAGGAAACTCCAGCTTGCAGTTAGTCTCTGATG
This sequence comes from Iguana delicatissima, assembly GCA_948472985.1. NCBI lineage: Eukaryota > Metazoa > Chordata > Lepidosauria > Squamata > Iguanidae > Iguana > Iguana delicatissima. The sequence continues at coordinate 41,802 of CAOKZL010004120.1, forward strand.
ACACAGCCATTTAGACACGAGTGTCTGGAAGATTCCCACAAGACAGCTGATTGTCTTACTTCCTTTTCATTTGACCAAGCAAGTTTCCCTTTTGTCTTTGCACCTTTTGTCCGATAAGTACTAAGCTGTCAAGAGAGCAATTAGCCCTTTGTAACCTAACTCTATGATCAGTAGCCCATTCTGGACCTCATTGTCTGCTCTGCAAACTCCATTACTTACTCGTCTGGAGAGCCATTAACATCTTAGTCCTTCAGGCAGAAATCGGTATTTAAACTCCAGTTTCTGACCAGTCAACTTGCAGTAAACTGATTGCTGGGTTGCCACTCTGTCAATCCGATTGCTGTTTGTGTACTATCATTAGATGTGCATACAAGTCACATCACCTTCTTTACCATTGCCTGGATTGGTAAATATCACCCATTTCACCCTGAAATCTCACTGTCCAAAACTTTCCTATCTTTTCCTTTAGTTAGCCTTGTGTGATTGCATGACTGCTTGGATCTTGTATGTGTGGTTGCAATTCCCCCAATAAAAGACATTAAGTTTACTTTTGGATCTCTGGCTCCTTATTCCCTGCAGAAGTACTGGTAAACATAGGTGTAAAAGATCTTGTTAGGTTATTCACCCTTCACAAGCCTCCTATTTTGAGCTAGTATTCTCCACTATTTCACAGGAGTAGTTGCATCATGGGTGGTCCCCTGATTTACCCACCCCTATTCAGGAGGTTAAGGGTTTGTCAGTCTACATGGCAGGTCCAAATTTTATTTATTTTCGGTACCTAAAGAACTGTGATCCTTTTTTCTGCCAAAACACCTCTCAGAGCAGCTTTGTTGTTGTTCTGTGCCTTCAAGTCATTTCTGACTTATGGCAACTCTAACATTAACTTATTGTGGTGTTTTCTGGGGCTGAAAATGTATGCATGTATGCATGTATGTATGCATGTATGCAAGGTCACCCAGTGGGTTTTTATGGCCGAGCAGGGAATCAAACAGGGAATCTAGGGTCGTGGTCCAGTGCTCAAACCACTGTATCACACTGGCTTGCAAGAGCAGCTGCAGAGCAATTGATAAAAACAAGATAGTCCCTGCATGCCCAAAACGACCTGTCTAAAGAACACAATATAGAAATAAAGAGGGTGGGCAAAGGGGAGGGAAAAGTACAAGTAATTTTTTACTAAGACTGCTGCTTCCTATTTCATCTATTTCTGTTGCAACCTGCTGAAGGATTGCTGCCAGTTATTGTCAGGGTGTGTGTGTGTGTCACTGCTTCAGCTCTTGCAATCCATCAGCAGCTTTTCCCCTCTCCCTCTCCTTTAGGAGGGATCTGCTGAAAAGGTAGTTCTTTCTAGATACAAGGGAATGATCTAAATTGTAGTGGAGCTTTTTCCATTTTGGCACTGGAATTGACTGAGATCTTACTTGGTCCTTATGGCTGCCAATGAGGCAAGCTGCCCCTTTGATCTTGTGTCTGGCTCTTCCTTTTTCCTTTCTGTTCTCTTTGTCCTGTTCTTACCTTGTTCTATCTTTTCTTCCTTCTCTGCTTCCTCCTTTTCCCTTGTTAATGCTTATCTTTTCCTTTTTTCTGTGTCTCCACATTTCACTCCCTAGCCAGTCCAGTTGCTGAATGTATTACTGTATGTTGATTATGTCTGATATCACTTGTGAATGTTAACGCTGCAGTCAAACTTCCAAAACTGCTTCTCAGTGGGAATGAGAGTGGGTTGGAAAATAAGATAAATAATAAATAAATAATATAAATAGTATTGTATTATATTGTATTGTATTGTAGTATGTGATAGAATCATAGAATCATAGAATCATAGAAATGTAGAGGTGGAAGAGACCACAAGGGCCATCCAGTCCAAACCCCTGCCATGCAGGAAAACCCTCAAAGCACTCCCGACAAGTGGCCATCCAGCCTCCGCTTAAAAACCTCCAAAGAAGGAGACTCCACCACACTCTGTGGCAGCACATTCCACTGCCGGACAGCCCTGACCGTCAGGAAATTCCTCCTGAGGTTCAGGCGGAATCTCCTCTCCTGCAGCTTGCATCCATTGCTCCTTGTCCTGGTCTCAAGAGCAGGAGAAAACAAGCCCACTCCCTCCTCGACATGACATCCCTTCAAATATTTAAACATGGCTATCATGTCCCCTCTCAACCTTCTCTTCTGCAGACTAAACATACCCAGCTCTCTAAGTCTGTCCTCATAGGGCATGGCTTCCAGGCCCCTCACCATTTTGGTTGCCCTCCTCTGGACCTGCTCCAGCTTATCCATATCCTTCTTGAATTGGGGTGCCCAGAACTGGACACAGTACTCAAGATGAGGTCTAACCAATGCAGAATAGAGTGGTACCAATACCTCCCTCGATCTAGACACCATACTCCTATTGATGCAACCAAGAATCGCGTTGGCCTTCTTGGCTGCCGCATCACACTGCTGACTCATGTTCAGCTTGTGGTCTGTGAAGACTCCTAGATCCCTTTCACACGTACTGTTAGCCAGCCACGTGTCCCCCATCCTATATTTCTGCATACCATTTTTTCTGCCTAAGTGTAGGACCTTACATTTCTCTCTGTTGAAATTCATTTTGTTAGCCTTGGCCCAGCTCTCCAATCTGTCCAGGTCCTTTTGAATTTTGATCCTGTCATCAGGCGTATTAGCAACCCCTCCCAATTTGGTGTCATCTGCAAATTTGATCAGCGTGCCCTCTATTCCTTCATCCAAGTCATTAATGAAGATATTGAACAGCACCGGGCCCAGGACAGAACCCTGTGGCACCCCACTAGTCATTTCTCTCCAGGATGAGAATCTGCCATTGGTGACCACCCTTTGGGTACGGTCAGTCAACCGGTTACAAATCCACCTGACAGTAGCCCTGTCCATTCCACATCTTACTAGCTTCTTTGCAAGAATGTCATGGGGAACTTTGTCAAAGGCCTTACTGAAATCAAGATATACTATGTCCACAGCATTCCCTTCATCTATCAAGCAAGTAACTCTATCATAAAAAGAGATAAGATTAGTCTGGCATGACCTGTTTTTGAGAAATCCATGTTGACTTTTCATAATTACGGCATTGTTTTCTAAGTAATTAGAAACTGACTGTTTGATGATCCGCTCCAGGATCTTTCCAGGTACTGATGTCAGGCTGACTGGGCGATAATTATTTGGGTCCTCTTTTTTTCCCTTCTTGAAGATGGGGACAACATTTGCCCTCCTCCAGTCTGCCGGAACTTCTCCTGTCCGCCAAGAGTTTTCAAAGATTATAGCAAGAGGTTCCGCAATGACCTCTGCTAGTTCTTTTAGAATTCTAGGATGCAATTCATCTGGCCCTGGAGACTTGAATTCATCCAGTGTGGCCAGGTATTCCTGTACTACCTCTCTATCTATTCTGTGCTGCATTTCCCCCACTTCTTCACCTGCTCCCCAACCGCCAGGTTGCGTGTTTTTATCCTTTTGGGAAAAAACTGAGGCGAAGAAGGTGTTGAGGAGTTCTGCCTTTTTTCTTCCTCCTGTTATTAATTCACCATCTTCCTTGCGCAGTGACCCTATCGTCTCCTTCTTTTTCCTTTTGCTGCGGATGTATTTAAAAAAGCCCTTTTTATTGTTTTTAATGTCTCTGGCCAGCCTAAGTTCGCTCTGTGCTTTAGCCTTTCTGACCTTCTCCCTACATCTCCTGGGTACTTGCTTATAATCTTCTTTGGTGATTTCCCTCTTCTTCCATTTCCTGTACATGTTTTTCTTAATACTTAGCTCAGCTGAGAGCTCTTTAGTCAACCATTCCGGTTTGTTCAGATGCCTTCCATTTTTCCTCCTTAATGGCACAGTTTTAGCCTGTGCCTTCAGTACCTCCCTTTTAAAGAACTCCCATGCATCCTGAACTCCTTTCTCATTGACTATTCTTGACCATGGGATTTCAGCCAGCAGCTCCTTCAGTTTACAGAAGTCTGCTTTTTTAAAATCTAAGACGAATGCCTGGCTACACTTGCCTTCTCTTCCCCACTGAATACAAAATTCTAATAGGGCATGGTCACTCTCTCCTAAAGATCCAACCAGTTCTACGTCATTAGCAAGGTCTTCCCTGTTGGTCAGGATCAGATCCAGAATATTTGATCCCCTTGTCGCCTCTTCCACCTTCTGGACCATGAAATTGTCTGCAAGACAAGCAAGAAACTTGCTGGACCTTGCCGCCTTTGCAGAGTTTGACTGCCAATATATATCCGGGTAGTTGAAATCTCCCATTATTACTGTATCTCTCCTTTTTGAATGTGCCGTCATTTGGTCTACGAAAGCGCCATCGAGGTCCTCAGTCTGGCTTGGAGGTCTGTAGTAAACCCCCACTATAATATCCCTATTGTTTCTCGTTCCCTTAATTCTTACCCGGATGCTCTCGACCTGGCTTCCGGTGTTCAAGTCATGGATCTCTTCACAGGTGAAAACATCCTTGACATATAA